>BGPR01001045.1:84393-186766 GCA_013235015.1 Araneus ventricosus | reverse complement strand
ATTTTCTGTTTAAAATGAGTGTAAAGTTGAATAAGAAACGAAAAGGAAAATCGATACATATAACAGATTCTACTCTTACATTTCAAGAAGCATTACGTTTAAAACACTAAAATGAAAAATGAAAGCCAATTATGGTTGTAGAAATGTTTTGTAAGACCTTAAATTGATAAAAACCCAAAGAAGCAAAATTCTGTAAAAAGTATGAATTTATATATTATTAAATGTATGAATAAATAAAACATTATTCAATGAAATAATATATTAATTTCTTATGTGTGGAAAGTACAATGTTATGAGACTTGGACAGAATGAATTAAAAAAAAATGAAACAAAAGCTTAAAATTTTTCAATAAATTAATAGTTTTAATTTGAGACTATTACTGGTAGAAAGCGATTAAGTATGGACAAATTTTCTGTTTGGTTTATTTTCATTTAAAAAACGGTGACTACGTAATTCCGGTGCAATTCTAAGTCAATGGAATCTTCAAAGCGAAAGTCCAAAAGCCAATGCAAATAAAGTCAAGGTTTTTTTTTAAATCTAAGTAAACAAAACAGAAAACTCGTCCAAAAAATAATTTAAACTTAAAAATTCTTAGAAATTATTTTAAATATCGTTTGTGAAAACAATTTTTTTTGTAGAAAATCGTTTGGTATCGTTCAGCACCATTAAACTTTTTTTTAGTCTGGAATATTTGAAAAAGTAAGCATCTGTCTTTCATTTTTCATCTGCCCAAAAAGTTTTTATGTCGAAGATTGCTTATTCAGAAAACATTAATCGTTGAAATTATTTAGAATCTTGGATTATTTTACTAATATGACGAGAAGTAGACAATGTAACGATATGCCAAATAATCGATCGTTATCAATAACTGGTTTATAATCTATTTATATTATTTATAATCTGGTTTCTCGTACATACAAATAATTTGCCAGCTTGAAATCAACATATTCATGGTTTCGTTATGGAAAAGAAAGTAAATAAAAGATTTAGATGTCGTTAGCAATGTCATAGATTCCATGCCACGTCGCTTGTAGCAGAACATTGATAGAAATGATGTTTATACTTCTTATTAAATTTTAAATAGTTAATGGCTACTATATTTATGCATATGAAAGTTTGTATTTTTAGCTGTTATATTATTATATAAAATATAATGTATAAAATGCTATTTAATTTTTTTATTGTTTTAATTTAAAATCATGTAACTTGAATGAATTCTTATTTAGTAACATTTCATTGTCCCAAACGGTAAACTTTGAAAAACACCAAATGTTCTTAGAGAATATTACTCTATTAACAGCTGAAATGAAAGTTTTTAACAAAAGCTTTAACGGAGCGACCTATTTATTATTATAGCATAAATTGAAAGAGCCCCTTAATCGTTTTTTGTATATATCTGGTTAATTTGAACCAATTTACCTCAAAATTTATATATGGCGATATTTTATTACACAAAACAATTTAAAAGATAAAAAATTAGGGGTTACCATTGGTAAATTTGAAGATGACTCAAATATAAATATGAAGATGGTCCTTTTTAAAATGCAGTTCACATATTTTTAAAGAGGACATATTCCCAAACTGAAAGACATGATTTTCTTGAATTTCCATTTTATAGATTGCGAGAAATAAGAAGCGTTTGGATACTTTTTTGACGGTCTGTATCTATGATTTCAATCTTCTACCGATCTCTGTTGCAAATTATTAATTTTAAAATGTGTGAGTTGTTTGGGACCCCTTATATCTAAAAACATCGGGAATGGTTAGGAATCGTATATTTTTTAATCTTTAGCTTGAAAATGAACTACCATATTATTTTGAAATCACATACCTATTTTTTTTTAATTTTTAAATTCAATTTCCTTGATTTTTTTTATACAAGGATGGATCCAAAAAAAGATTACAAAGGTAATAAAAAATTATTATAAAATAAAAATTATTTCATTCTTATACCGATCTCCATTGTCCAGTTATTTAATTTTAGAATGAGTGAGTCATTGTGATATGCCCTGTACACTGTAAAAAATATCCGTTTTTTTCCCGGACTTTTTCCGTATATTTGACAGTTTAAAGCTGTTTTGTTAACAAAACGGATTTTCACCGTTTTCCGCTCCAGCCATACACGGTTTAAAACCGTCAATTCAAATTCTATTTTTCGTCATACGGTATTGCTTTCCGTACAATAACTTTCCCTTTTCTTAAATGTAATTTTATTGCATTCATTTCATGTTTTTAATGGGGTTCCATCTCCGCTGTTGTTTACACATGTTGCAGTAACCTGTTGTCACTCATGAAAGCTAACCTTAAAATACGTGTTCTGGCAATAGTTGTATTTTACACCACTAGGTGGCGCCACTAGAGCTATAGTGACTTTAAAACTCAAATAGATTATTTTTACTTCATTTTATGAAGTCTCCGGTGGTCTAGTGGTTAGAGCGACTGCCTTTTATTTCTAAGAACGCGGTTTCGATCCCCGGCTCAGAGGAGTCAGAAGTTTTGTCACCATCTTGCATCGAAATCGTCCAAGTAAGTTCAATTAAAAACTATATTAATTAAACTAATTGAAATTAATAATTAAGCCTTGATTAATTAATATTGATAATACGCATCAGCACATTTCAACTCGAACAGAAGGAGAAAAACAACTCAACTCAGTCTATGACGTCACTTACTTCGATGACTTAATTTTTACGGAGAAAACTTGATTTCATACGGTAAAAAACCGTTGTGACTAAGGATTTACATCCTAACTTTTACGGGAAAAACTTGTTCCTGTATGGTGAAAAACCGTTGTGCCTACGGATTTACTTCGTAACTTTTACGGTTTTCCACAACCAACCCAGCTGAAAGTTTAAAACCGTAAATTTTAGGGGATTTTTTTTACAGTGTATGTGAAAACATCGGAATGGTTAGGAATCGTCTATTTTCTCTTCTTACCATATCATTTTGAGATCACATAACTAATTTTTTTTAATTTTGAAAATCAATTTTCTTAAATTTCGTATACAATGATGGATCCAAAAAATAAAAGGTTACAAAAGTAATAAAAAAATTATTTATTAACATTATACAGAAAATAGAAAAGGGAATTAAGAGGCATAATTGTCGATCACTTTTCCACATAATAATCAAATCTATTTAGGCATTTATCTGAGCGCAGGACCAACTAGTTTAAGCCAGCTTGGTTGAAATCACGTCCCTTCCCATTGCGCCATTCACGGCAGCTGTTTTCACATCACTGTCTCAAGAGAACCGTGTTCCAGATAAGTGTTCCTTTCATTTTGGAAAAAGGAAATCGTCACTGGGCCATCGTGAATCCATCCGACGTAAACTCCCTGGCATGTTAAGTGATGGTGTCATCCTCCGGCATGGCAATACCCATACTGCTCGCAAAAATTCAAATTGTAAGTTTGGAGCGACCCCCTAATACAGCTCAGATTTGGCACCCAAACTGTGTTCCATACACTTATCTGTAAGAAGTTTCTCTTCAAACAATGATGCGAAAACACTGGACCAACTTTTTTCTTTTCTATCTATTGGTAAGAAATAATTTTTTTACACTTGCAAACTAGTTTTTGGACCCATCCTGATATATAAATGGAGATGTGGGTTTCAATATTGCTTCAGAAAAACTCCAAAATATTAATTCAACTTATGGTTAAACTTTTCGTTTTCATAAAAGTTATTTCCATCATTTCATTTACAAGTCGGCTCATCAATGCTGATATCAAATATGCAAATAGCACTATTCTGTTTGCAGTTCAGGGTATCACAACCTTTAATTGCTTCGCATTTCACTCCGGAAGTTCCTGGTCGACAATCGCTTAGCCCTGTTTTAGTCACGCATGTACCTCCGTTTAGAAAGTCACTGACCTCACTGCATTTCTCAGTATAAAAAAATAATTTTATATAAAATTTAAGTCGGTCGCTGAGAAGTTCAAACTCACATTGAACTCCTTAGTGAAGGAATTTGTGTTTGAACTTTCATTGACATATTTTTCTAGAAAAATCTCTTCACAAATCAGCAATGAGTAATAACTAAAGTTTCATGCAAACGGAATCTCAGTTCCCTTATCCATTGCATTAACCATCTGACTGTGTTATTTTTTTATATCACTATTTATCTGAAACATTTGCAAGCGTGTTCAAATACCGTTGAGTCAAGCGAGTTGTTATGTATATAGCAAAGCTTTGTTTGTAAAATATGATCTCACGCTAGAAATGTACGAAGAAAACACCCACCTCCTGATGTTCTGATCTTTTATACAGTGCGTTTTTCTGATGGGAATACTAAATTTTAATGTTTTTGGATTTTCATTACCGTTAATTTCTATTAGATTGGATACGAAGAGAGCCATCTGGAAGCAAATTTGAAAAAAATGATAGAAATGATAGCAGGATAATGTATTTATTATAATAATGAAATAAGAAATTTTTAAAGACTAAATACTAGGAAATAATAAAAATAAAGTTTTAAAAAAACGGTTACAAAAACTATTATTTTTATCATTGATTACAGAAGCAACACAACTAAACGTAGCTGGGAAATCGCAAACCAGTTTAAAAATGCGCATTTTTATGGATAGCTGTTTTCGTAACTTGTTTAAGAGAAAATTCAGAAGTTACATTGTGTCAATAATTACTGTTTCACCTTAAGTACCTGTTGTGCAACTAATGGTTCAATTCTGCTTAGAAAGCTGTACACACTTAGGTACAATTATCAGCGGTGAATCCGAAATCCACTAAACCTTATTTTGTTTCCGATTGTATAATTGCATCCAATTTCCAATACCTGAACTTCTGATAATAATGAGAAGGATCATTTACTTTCTTAATTGCTAATTTAAATAAGAATCCAGTTATTTAGAAATAAAGCAGAATAATGTCGCAGGTTCCATAATTTTCAACATATCCAGGAAATCAATCGCATATTTTGACAATATTCCAGTTACAGCGGCAAAGTTCTTATCCGAGTTAGGATTAGAATTATATAAAGAAATTTTATTATAATCGTCAAGAAACTCGAATTCGAAATTTGGATGAATGAATTTTCACGATTTAGACCTTCATCAGTCTAAAAATATAATTTTTGGAGTTATGTCAACCTGTCTGTCTGTGAATAATATTAACTCACAAACTATACGAGATAGACTGATGAAATTTAGCAAGTGGTTCTCCGATTTATCTCCGATTTTGAATGAATCCGTGGACGGCAAATCTCTGAATGCCCACCCGCGTGCATTTGAATACAACAACTCAAAATTGCAGCGAGAAATAAATGAAATTTGGATACTTGCTTGTTAAAGCGGCCATCGAGATTAAATCACCAAGCAACAGAGATATATCGCCAATATGGTGGTACAATCTGACCAAAAACGTTTGCAGTCCTATAAAAAAGTCACTTTTTTTCTAGCGCATTTTATCGTGTTGCTTTTGTTCTTAAATTCGAATTGGTATTTGAAAAATATTACGCGTTTTTTTTTTCTTAAAAAAACATCCTACGGTTTCGCTAGCCGTGGGAGTCGGAATATAGTAGCTTCGCTAGAACACTGAACTTAAGAGCTTGACGTCACACTCGGTGGCCGCTTTAACACACAGCACACCTCCCTCTCTAGAGCTCATGTGACTCCTATCCGGTTTGGTATAGACGTAGGTGCACTTTATTGAGTTGCAAAAAAAAATTAGAGCATACAGAAGAATGGCAAATGAAGAAATTACAAAGCTGGAGTTTACACATATAATTGAATAAAATAAAGGAATATACACAATGTCTTGATTATCACGGTTTGAATGAAATAAAAATGATGAATGAAGATGATGAAGAACAACAAGAAAAGCCTACATCAATACACAAGTGTTTGACTAACGTAGTAAACATGGAGAATCATTGCGTGTTAACTGTGGAAGGCAGGGAAAAGTAGATTACTATTAAAGAATTATGAGAAAGGAAGGACTTAGTATGTTCAGTGTATTGAATGCAGGATAAGTTAGAATTATTGTTCAAAGGCAGTTGAGTAATTATTCCAGTTGGATTATGTTTTCAATGTCTATTATGAATTTAATCATGTTTGTAATTCTTTTTCTTGAAATTGGATTATCAAGAACTGTTTAGTACCACACACTTTCAAGTGAAGCGGAAGGTTTCCTAATACACTAAAGGAGAGTCAGTGGGCAAGATGTCGCGTAGTGGATGGGATCTCCGACTTCACCGCAGGCGCTGGAGTCACTGTCCGGTAAATGGAAGCAGTTAAGGAATGAAGGGAATGGAGAGTGTCTTATGACAAACAGAATTTCGTCACGTGTCCAGAAGGCTGGTTTTAGTTGAATTGCTTTGAGCACTTTATGAACAGGACGTCCAGTCTTTCCATTATCTCAAAGATTTTTCCATTTTTTAAAAAAACGTTCTCGTTAATGTTGTTTAACTTCGCATCGTGGCTTTAGAGCTTTCACTACAACGCCTTCTGTCATGACTTTTTTGGCGAGAGTATCGGCTTCTTCATTACCCCGACAGCCAATATGGGCTTTGATTCATCTAACTAGAATATTTCGATTCTGTGTGAGAAGTTACTGGATGTCTCGGACAAGTTGATGAGGCGTATGAGGATCCAGCACTGAAATTACAATCGAAAGGCTGTCTGTCCAAATTTTAGTTATTTCGTTCCCTTGTTCCGTTGTAGGGTTCTATTGTTGATATTTGATTTATGATTTTAAATAATGAAGGGTGGGTGGTTTGGCTCTTGATTTTTTCTTCATAATCCTTTGGCTGAGAGTAGATACCTTCAAATTCTATTTCCTTTTTCATAAACGCGATGCTCATGTTTATTTTTTTGTGCTTTAAGATGTGATGGCATGATACCTGTGATAGTTTTCAGAGCTGCTGCTGTAGTGGTACTGTTAGAGCCGGAAATGTAAAGGAGAAAAATCCTCTGTATTGAGGCCTATTTTTTTCCAATCTGGGAGATACAAAGAAGGCGCAAGCACTAGCCCCATAAAGGGACATCCTCTATGTAACTGATTGGTGGAGTATACTTTTGAGTTTTTGTTGTAGCCCCCATCCTGGCCTTGCTATACGGCAGAGTTGAGTGTATTGGCTGACTGCATTAACCACTTGCTCTTGAAAGTGTGGAATCCAATTTAATTTTTCATCTAATATAACTTCCAGGTATTTTAGAGATGTTGTTCTTTTTATTGGTTGTGAGTCCCATATGACAGTTGGACCCCTGGACAGTTTACATATTAACAAATATTGTGATTTTTCTATTGATACATTAAATTGATTTTTTCAGTCCAAATCTTAAAAGTTTCGAGAGCGAAACTTGTGTGCTGTTTCAGTTCCCGGAGGGTTCTCCCACTGATGACAAAAGCGAAATCGTTCGCGAATGCCTGTAAATGAATTTCCTGAGGCCAATCTGTTTTCAAAATTTCATCTGTGACAATATTCCAGAAGAGAGAAGTGCAAGATCCTTGTGGGCGTCCTTGCGTTTGTTTCCACACCGCTGGTCCATCACTAGTTTGGATTGCCACTTTGTGATTTGATTGGATGTCTTCTAATATTTCTGAAATGGTGGGTTTCGTGTAGAGCTTTCTTAATCATTTTCTCATTATGCCATATTTTAAGTTATTAAACGCTCCTTGGATGTAACAATGACGTAGTGTTCTTGCTTCTGAGAGATACCTAACCTACCTACCTAGTTACCTAACCCAGTTTTATAGGACTGAATTGAAGACTAGACGACAGAAGCCAGGAGAAAGCCTTCTGGTATTAGCCACCGATGTGGAGCGACTAATGAGCCTGGCCTACACCGAGTGCCCTCAGGATATCCGAGACAGCCTAGCAGACCCGTACTTTGTCGACGCTATCAGAGATGAAGATACTCAGCATGCAACAAGGTTGATGGATGCCAAAGACTTAAAATCAGCTTTGGCATATAGCATGAAGTATGAGGCAGCGAAAAGCCTCAAAACATCCCGAAATGTAAGATCGATAGAGATAGAGGATGTCCCTGGTTAAGACAAATATGAACAATTCGACTGATTACGGAAAATTTTGGAAAAATTATTAAACAGTCATGTTGCTGGGTAGAACACACCTCGACGAAATCCGAACGAGACTTGCTGGAAGTGTAACAAAAAGGGGCACGTACAGAGGGAGTGCCAGACGATTTCACCCAACCTGGAAAACTAATGTATGGCCGTCTTACTGGGCGAAGGCTGCCTTTCTCAATAAAGCCCCTGTAGAAAGACTAAAAGTTTCCGAACTTTGTGGAGGAAGTAATGGACTCTACTTGGAAGGATCTATTTGCGATTTCCCTTGTTTGATGTTGGTGGTTCCAATGTCACTGTCGTAAGAACAGACTTGGCCCAGAAATTGAAGGAGAATTTTATTTACATGGCTCCTAGCATTTCTTTAAAGACCGCTACTGGTGAAAAGGCGGAGATACACGGGAAACTGGTTGCAGCATTAAAATTTGGATCCAGAAAATTCCAACACAGAATCTATGTAGCTGACATCACCGATCCCTGTATTCTCGGCCTAGATTTTCTACAAAAATTTAACTTTACGGTAGACCTAGAGAAGAACGAGAAACGGACAAGAGGGGAGGAAATTCCTTTGTTTCCAGCCAGTGCAGAGCATTCAAAGTTATTCTCTGCATTGGAAAAATAGAAAACTATTATACCAGCAAGATCGGAATGTCTTATCTAGGGAGTTCCAGAAGTTTCTGGAAAATTCAGATACGCCGTAACGGACTTTCCGAGCCAAGTTTCCCAGAAAAGTATCCTTGTGGCGTCCACACTCGTTGATTTAAAAAGAGAAGCCATCCCCGTTCGAGTTCTGAATCTGGACAATAAACCCAAGACCGTCGTCAAATGAGCTGTTATTGAGACGTGTGAGCCAGTGGTGGATATCGTTGCTCGTCCTCAAGAATTTTCCGAATCACTACATCTCCCGTCAATCGTGGAGAATCTTGAAGGGATTAATGAAGAACAGCGTACAGCAGTGAGGGAATTGCTTCAAGAATTTCAGAACTATTTTTCTACCAGTAACTCTGATGTCGGCCGTTGCAATATGCCTCAACATAGAATTAATACAGGTAATCATCCACCAATCCAGCAATATCGAAAACGTTCTCCTCTTGCAAAGAAAGAGGAAGCGGAGCGCATAGTTAAAGAGATGGTGGATAATGGAATAATAGAGGAATCTTCAGGACCTTGGGCTTCGCCGATTGTGCTTGTTAAGAAGAAAGATGGATCGACACGTTTCTGTGTTGACTACAAGAAGTTAAATGAAATTACGATAAAGGACAGTTATCCTCTACCACGGATAGACGACACCCTGGATGCTTTGAACGGAAGCCAATGGTTCTCGACATTAGACTTGAAAAGTGGATACTGGCAAGTCGAGATCCAACTTGAAGATAAGGAAAAGGCAACCTTCACCACCGGACAAGGACTCTGGCAATCTAAGGTAATGCCTTTCGGGCTTTGTAACGCCTCTTCCACATTCGAACGATTAATGGAGAGAGTATTGCGTGGATTTACGTGCGAAGCCTGCTTAGTGGATCTTGACGACACTATAATAGTAGGACGAACATTTGAAAAAGCATCTGAATAATATTCGTAAAGTATTCCAGAGACTACAAAAAGCTAACCTCAAGCTAAATCCAAAGAAATGCAGATTCTTCCGAAAAGAGGTTTCTTATCTTGGACACGTAATTTTAGCAGAAAGAGTTAAAACCGACCCAGAAAAGACTAAGGCAGTAGTTGACTAACCTCGTCCGAAGACAGTACACGATATCCGAAGTTTCCTTGGACTTTGCACCTATTACCGTCGTTTTGTAAGGAATTTCTCTGGTATAGCAAGACCCCTACATAAACTAACTGAAACTAGAGCAAACTTTAATTGATCGAAGAATGCTAGAAATCTTTCAACAGTTTAAAGCAGGCTTTGATAACTTCCCCTGTCTTGATCTATCCCCGGACTAACAAGGACTTTATCTTGGATACGGATGCTAGTAATGAAGGAATAGGAGCCGTGCTTTTACAGAAGATTGGAAATGAAGAGTGTGTCATCGCTTACTTCAGCAAGAACTTGGTAAGCCAGAAAGAAATTATTGTGTCACGCGTAAAGAATTACTAGCCATTGTGAAATCTATAGAGCATTTCCATCACTACCTATATGGACGGAAATTTCTTTTCCGGACTGATCATGCTTCCCTTAGATGGCTTTTGAATTTTAGGGAACATGAAGGCCAGATAGCTCGCTGGATCCAAAGACTTCAAGAATATGATTTCGAAATCCAGCATCGAAAAGGAACCTCTCACGGAAATGCATATGCCCTCTCTCGAAGACCCTGTAAAGAGAGCTGCAAACATTGCACGAATGCAGATAAAAAGTTCGGAATGGAAACAGACATTTCCGTGAAAGTTTTAACAACGGAGGATCTCTGGTCTTCAAGTGAGGTTCAAAAGGCACAGCTAGAAGATTCTGCTATTATGCCAATCCTAGAGAAGAAACTAAATTCGTAGAAAAATGTAGTTTTTAGAATTTTGTTGATTTTTCCTATGCATATCTTTCCTATGTATATTTTTCTTTTAAAGAAAGAAATAAAACGTTTAAATGGAGTATTCGCATTTTTTATTATTTGATACGTCAAACAAGTTCATGTTGCTTCATGTCCTTTGACATCTATTAACTGCAACCTTTCGGCATTCAGGAGCAACTGTGTTTCTATAAATCACACTATATTTCAATTCAAACGTGGTGTATTAAAACATCTGCCGTTTGTGTGTTTCCCGTATCCTGTAATCTTTTCCTCCATCTTTAAAGTTTCGTCAAATAGTTTAATCATATTATTTTTTCCATTGCTAATTCCACGGTTAAGAAATCTTGCTTTTTTAAATACATTGACTATTTTAACTCCATTGTACATTTACATTTATCCAAAGTTTGATTCAGCGCAATTTTTAAAAATGTTTTTTAACTCAAGCTCATTTCAATGCTGTGATTTCTATTTTCTTTTTTCAATTAAACGAATTTCATTATAATTCGAGAGTTTCTTTTCTTTTAGATATTTTGACTAAAAAAAATGGAAAGAAACTTTCACTCTTCAAGAATTTATTATTTTAAAAATTTTGACAGTCAGCTCTTTTATAAAGATATTGTTATTAGTCTTGGTTAGAAACACGGTTCGGTCACCAAATTTAATTTTTTTAAAGCGAGAACTCGCCAAATTTAGCTTCGAACTGACATGGGTAAGGTCTAAAGATTGATTATCTTAATTGTTGGCGAGAGTTTTATGACGGGACTGTATGGTGTTTTAAGCCTAACCTATATTTTTAATATTTTTTATACGTTTTTTGGAAATTTAGTTTCTTTTAGTTAACCCAAGTCAGAATTTCGCACATTTAACACCCCATTCCAAGATGATTTTATTTTTTGGATTGTTGAAATTAAATTGGCCGGAGTCAAATTAAGATATGTGATATATATAGGTCAGCTTTTTAAAACAGAAATGTGCAGTCATTAAGGAGCTCTGCATCCGTGATGTCAAAATCTCCAAGATGTTTTTTTTCTTTTAATTGAAATCGTAAACAAGCAATCTCTTTTAACGTCAACTGAGTATACTATGTCAGCAAGTAGATATAAAATCTTATATAATGATATCTTTTTCATCGCTATAGGCTTTGTATTAGTTGATAAAAAGGGATATTGGCAAAGGAAATAATATATAAGATGACGTATAGCTTTTGAAGCTTTTCTTCTGAGATAATTTTTGGCTGTCAAATTTGGCGTGCGCAGACAACTAGTTCCTAATGCTGAATACTAAAATACTTCATTTCAAAAAAAGGCCGAGAAAAATAATTTTCCATTTGGTCATAAATGTCTATTTCTAATGACAATTATCAAACAACAGAAGTGAAATTTTAAAAATATATGAATTCCATAAGAATTGTTTAACAACCAAGAAAGCCGATATTCCGGGTGAACAGGCTGGTCGCCAAGGGCGGTTAAATACATAATAAATGCAACCGAAAACCCAATTTCAACTTTATTAGCTCTAGTTTCCCTTTAAGCAGTTGGAGCTTCACAAAAAACTTCCTCCTATTAAACAGCTGGAGTTTCGAAAAATTTTAATCTTTAATCAGGAAGAATTTACGACTACTTTGAAAAATTATTATCCAGAGGTATTAATTATATTTGTTGGATGAAATACAATATGACATAAATCATTGATATAAAAAACATAAGAAAGGCGCAGTTCGCGTCCGCGTAGTAGATCTTTCGTGAAAACGTCGGTATAAAATTATAAAACAAGTATTTCATATCAATATGTAATTTAATAATCAATCTAATTTTACAAGTAGTATATTGGTTACAGAATAAATCAATCACAAGTTTATCGAATGTAGCAAGTGTTTGTGGTTGCTTATGATTTATCCGTTTTGTAACCATTATACTACTCTGTGTAAATATTGTATTAAAGAGATTGATAGTTAAATTGCATATTAATACGAAACACTTGTTTTATGATTTTATACCGACGTTTTCACGAAAAATCTACGGTGCGGACCCGAACTACGCCTTTCTTATGTTTTATTTAGGGTAGCTTTTGATGGCGCCATTTGTTGACAGTTTATAACTACATTTCGCCTATGGGCAGTAAAATATTAATTAATACAAATGTTCAGATTTCCCGTAATATTCAAATTTTTGAATTCAAATTTTAATACAATGTTTCTTTTACGTACTGACAAGTATTCTATAAGTTTCGTACAATTCGAAAGAAATCTCTGCATAGTATAATCAAGAAACATGCTAAGTTTGGAATTTTCAATTTAATACCGATTTTTACTGATATTCTGATAAATATTTTTATTGTCTCACATTGGGGCTAGTAATACTTCTCAAGCACTTTAAAATGATACCAGAATCAGCCACCTAACTAAACGCGTTTCCACGCTACACTTATTTATAACCTTACATAAAGCTAAGTCATAACAATCACCCGCATGCGCCTTCACTGGTACAATGACGTCACAGGAAAAACATATACTATGCGACAATCTCTTACAAATATGATATATCCGTTGTGAAGTCAACCATTCCTTTCGCAATATTAGTATATTAGCGATTCAAATCTGACAGTATATTGTCACACAAGACAGTTCAACCGACTATCACTGTAACGAGCGTAAGGAAGTCTTCACGCCAAAATCATGATAAATTTGACCAGTTTATTAAAAGCTTCTGGTATAAACGTATTAAAAATATTTACCTTCGTTTATTTTCAGTAGCACATGAAATAATCAGTGGTAACTGTTGCAAAGAAAAAAACTCACCAACACACTTTCCATCAACTTCCCAATATCCTGGTTTGCAAATGCATTTTTTCTGTGAGAGCAAGCCTGAAAAAGTGCAGTTCGAATCTGGGCCGCATTCACAAGCTGAAAGTACAAATGAAATTGGAAAAATGTTCATTTAATAAATACATACAATAACACTTTTCACATTCAGTTTGTTCAAAATAAGATATGGAAACCGTTTTATTTGTCGAGGTAAATCTACTGCTGGGACACCACGATTACCAGAGTTGTCAAGTTAAGGTTTCCTTCTAAGGGGAGAGAGACATCATACACGATCATTGAATAGAATCATACACGATCATTCAATAGCATCATACACGATAACCCCACTGATTGCGAGAACGATCACGTCACCATTACGTTGTAGAAAGTGGTGTGACGGACACGCCTGGAATTTTGAAAATATACGGAGATCCATGCTCCGGCTATAAGACATCTATCAGTGCCAATGTTTTGAGATTTTTCTGTAACATATATCTACTGCATCTGCTGTTAGTAAAAAGTTTTCATCTTTAACCACATTTAATGAAATTGTAATATTTCATTTCATTAGTCAATCATTTCATCTTTTAATACCATTCCTTCTCTTAAATGATAGACTTTTGGACGCATTTTCTACAGAATAAAGAACATTATTTTAGTGCTGTCGATGACATTTTCCATCTTGACTAGATTTTTTCTGATCAACCTGTGTTTTAAGGAAATGACTACCTTGTACACGAAAAGTCGAAAAATAATGAAAGCAGTAAAGTAAGAACCACTGTTTAGAATGGCCTGAATACACTTGAACAATGATAGTTTGTTTGACGAAGGAAAGAGATTACTTATGAGGCTGGTGTGCCACTGCTTTGTGAATATTTTGTAAAAGCTATATAGTACATCAACTGCCAGTAAAAGTATTCATAATCAACTGCATTTAATGTAACTCTAATAATTTTACTCTAGTCTATAAATTCGTCTTTTGAAACGGTTCCTGTTCTTAAAATGCTGCATTTCTAGACGTATATTCTATGATTTAAAAAGTTTATTTTCATTCTTTTTGATAACATTTTATATCTTGACCATAATTTTTCTGATCACCCTCTGCTTTTCTGACAGAAATAGCCTTGCACATTAAAGCCAAAAAACAAATGACTGAGCGATTAGAGGTCTCTATTTTAATTCGAATTCAGAATTTTGTCAGTCTGTAAATTTGTTTGTTGCGCAATCACGACCAAACGCTTTGCTCTATTTTCTTCGAATTTGGAAGTAATGTTCCTTGCAGAAATAAAATATGATGTGTATCTAAAGATTTTTACTTTTTGAATTCAAAATGGTGGCCGTTTAACTCATTTCAATGTTTTGGCGAGATTGGCACATTTAAAACATTTGAATCATTTTGCAAAGGGGAGACATGCAAATGTAATTTTGTTGACGCTGATAAAAGCAGATGTTTAATAGATTTTTATTAATACTGATAAACATTCATGTAGGATTCCGTTCAAGGAACAAAACGACCACATAAGGGTTTCCTTTAAGAGGTTAGTAGCTTGGGATTTTTGTCTAGGGGATTTTAAGGATTCAAACCGATAATAACTTAAAACGAAATACTGTTTAAAATAAAAGAGAAGATTTTGCGATTAAACACAACAAATATTTATTAAAATATTAGAGAGAATTTACAGGGAGATAAAGGGATATATGTACAAAGAAAAGTTAAGATGATTTACATGGAGACTTGATTACGACGGAACTAGATTAATTAGGAATAGTTAGTATGGATTACGATTAATGTTTAAAAGTTATGTTAAAGATTTAGTATCGAGGAGAGTACTGAGGAGAGCCGAGGGTTTAGTGTTAAGGGGTGCCATTATAAAGTTAATCGAGGCATGTTACTTACGACCGAGAGATTGGGCGGCTTTAACGCCAAAAGTAATTAACAGTGGAATGAGAGAAGTTACAGCATTTCGGTTGCACGTGGTGCTGCTCTGCTCTCTCACAGCTTACACTCGAGTTTTGATCAGAAAAAAGATGGCGCTGCTTGTGGCAGAACGGTATCGCCATCTATTGCCAGATAGCCTAAGTAATCTAGCTCGTACATTTTGCAATGATTAAACAGCACTTTACGGGTAATTTCCTACATTCATTTCATCGAAATTATTTAATAGTGATTAATGTAAAAATCTGTGTAAATAATTCTCATTGAATAAATATGAAAAGAGAGACATAAGATCATTGAACTAGATTGAGTTGTTTTTTTTTTCGTTGTTCAGTACATCTAATCTTGTTTTTCTGTTTACGTGGAAGATTTTCAGGCCGATTCTACTAAATGGCTCATGTTGTAAAAATTTTAAGATTATCTGTTATTTGCGTAACGCTGCAAAGTAAAACTACTGTTTGGAATGACCTCAAATATATCCTTAATGCAATTGAAGTCATAGAATTTTGTGTTTGGTGAAAGAAAAAATAACATCAAATATTACTGATATTTAGCGCTGTGAGGGTTATTACAATGAAATATCACAAAGAAAAATTTCCCAAACACGGGATTGTTATCAGCCTAGGAAAAAAATAGTTTACGAAGGGAGAATGACAGTTTTATTGTAAGAAATAATAGTACACGTGAACAGCGACAATATTCTTGTAAACATAACGAATAGAATATTCTCAAACAATTCCATCTTTCCCATTAAATATGCAATATACTGACCACCATTTTTTAAGTAATTCGTTACAAACACAAAAACATCCATCATATCAAGTGAATTATGGTCAAATATCAGGTTATTCTAACCAGTGGTTATTAATTAACAGCGGTTAGAAATAGCAGCTTTAAAATTATAATCACCGTGTGGAAATTAGATTATTGATTCGAAAATAAATTGTTTCAAATTTTAATGATTTAAATCCATAAATGAAGTTGGATATATTTCATGTTAATCATTTAAAGTAGTTACAACTGTACGCTGAAATATAGTAACTGTGCAATCTGTATTGTTCAGGAAGGACTGTGATATGTGTTACCAACACAAACATGCATAGATTCAACAACTGCTTATATCAATTTTAAAGAAGAAATAGAGCCAACTAACCAGTTCATCGTTCAACAGATGGCATACTTATAATGAAGGAAACATTTCTGTTAATTGTGGCGACTGATCAACTTCCGCTTCGGAAGGAACAGAATTAAAAAAAAAAAAAAAAAAAACTCATAAAGGAAGACAACTTTATTACATTACACAATCTTCGTGGGGTTGGGTGCTTCCTTTGATTTTAATGAAACACTTGGCGATGGAATTATAATAAAGAATTTATTTTTGTATTTAATGGATTGTATTGATGTATTTCAAGAATGTATTTCAAGGAATCTTTGATTTTAAAATTTGTTCTCATTTAATTTGACTAGATTTTCCATTTATTTACAATTTCGTAGCTTAACATGTAGCACCATCTATCTCAATTTCCAAATTTTACAAGGGGGAAGGAAAAGCTAATTTTTTTTCAAAACCAATAACAAAATGGCGAATATTTTTTTACATCAGTACATATTCTGCATTCTCATGTTCATACCAGATGTGAAAAAATTGAGCCATATTCGTTATTGGATTTGAAAAAAAATCTGTTTTTCCTTCCTATTGTAAAATTTGAACATTGAGATAGACGGTGCTGCTTGTTAAGCGACAATTTGCAAATATTTTGCATAATTTTTACAAACATCGTTCTTCATAGATTCTTAAATTAATTTCAGCACACTGTTTTCGTATATGATTCAATTGCCTTCATATGAAAAAACCTTTTTTCTGAAATGATATACTCATGATCCCTGATTTTTGAATGCAGTTTTTGCAATCACTTCATTTATTTTTTCATTCTGGTTTATATTGGCCAGATTTAGAGGACTTGTATAGAACATTTTGACTAGTTCCAAAAAGCTGCTAATTTCCAATGGGTCTAGATATTTTATTAGCAACAGAACAGTTTTAGAAAGTTTTTTTACCCACGTTGTCTTGTTGCATTTTTGCTATCACACTCGTGAATTATAAGTCTTCATATTCACTGTATCGCTTGCTGTTAACCTTCTCGAAGTCAAAATTTCAAGTCGCTTGCGGCAACTCAAAGCTTTGACTAGAACTTCAATGAAATACTGAAGCCGAATGGAAAGTTTTTGCTGTGAGCCGAATCGAATTTAGAAAAATTATTGTTCTAGTTTGTTATGAGAATCACTACAATATATTGTCTTCTTATAATACATCTATTAACAAACTAATAAATGGAATCGAAAGCCCAATTTCTTATTTATTTGCTTTAGGTTACCTCTTCTCCTAATAAACTGTTGGAGCTTCTCAAATTTTAATCTTTAATTAGAAATTATTTTCGAATGCTTCGAAAAATATTTACCCTGTGGTTTAATTATATTTGTTGGATTAAATACAATAAGACAGAAAACATTGAAAGAAAAATCATTATAAACTATAGCATCTTAAACAGAAGGTTTTCGAATGAACGGGTTTAAAGTATTTATATTCGTTTTACTTTTAATAGTACATGGAATAATCAACGATAACTACTTAAAATTTAAAAAAAAAACTCACCTACGCACTTGTCTTTCCTTTGAGCGTATCCTGGTTTGCAGAAGCAGATTTTTTTATCAAACCATCCTGATGTCCACATACAGACTGTATCTGGCCCGCAATCGCAAGCTGAAAGTATATATGAACTTGCAAAATTGTTAATTTAAGAAATATTTAGTGTCCCAGAAAAATGAACAAGCATTTATTTCCTGAAATATTGCACTTAGACATAAACGTCCAAATACAATGTTTTATGAAATAAGGTAGGAATTTGTGTAAAAACACTTTGGCTTCTTTGGAAGTTGAAAATAAAAAGTTAAGAAAATTCAATATTTATACGTTCCCCATAGAGCAAATATGTCAATGAGTAAAATGTTCCTCTTACGCTCATCTATGTATAAACTAAGTTTCACGATGTTGTGTCCAAAACTTGTAGATCTATATTAATGTTAAAATTTAAGGGTGCTGCTCACAAATTTATATGAACATGTTTATTGCACAAATACAAATCTATTCTACACAGAAAAACTTCGAAAAGCAAATATTTTCCTAGTAGTTTATCATCCAATCATGGATTGAAAAAATTTCCAATGATGCTCATTTTTACTCAGTTTAATTGGCAGATATTGCAACTATCAACTTGGGAAAAATAAATTTAACATAAAACAGGAAAATAGCTTAATATCTGACAAGAATATTAAATTATTTGCTCTAAGCGTTGGGCGAATAATTAAGTTTTAATTAAAGGCTGTGACGATTCTTTCTTTATGTCTGCAGAGTTACAAAACTCACTAAAATTATTTAAAATTCGCATTTTTATTTATAATCTTATTTGCTTACTTCTTCACTCTGAGAATTCGATTATGAACAAAAAATGAAAAAACGAGAAAAGAAGACAAAAATTGAAGGAAAAAGTAAGACAGACACAGGATGGAGCTGCACATCAAATGGTTATGGAAAACACCAAAATTCGCTCTTTACTTACGACTAAGTGACATCATGGACGAAGGCCAATAGCTATTCTTTATGTCTGAGAACTTCCGGATGCTTCTGATTTCGGCTAAAAACCAACTAATGTTCTTTTTTTCTTTCAATCTCACCCATGTGTCACGTTCGCGCTTTTGATTCTTTTTCCATTAGCTATTTTTTGGTTTCGGATTCACTTTCATGTTACCTCAACGGGAACTTGGCCGGTTCCTAAATATTCTATTTCTCTTATTAAAACGGAAATCGAAGAGAAAATGACTGTAATTATCTAAAATACAATTCAGATAATTACAACTACAAGATTGAACCATTTGAAGGTAAAGCTATTCTTGAAAAATTGTATTTCATTTGTATTCTAGTAATATTTTTATAGCACTGCTTGTTTCTGGGAATATGAGCCTCACTGATGCTATTTCACCCTGAATATTTTTTGAAGGTTGAAAAGATGAACTATTTTTGTAAATACTTCAATTCATGTACTATTTGACTATCTTTCAGATTTATCAAGAGTTAACACACACACAAATACATTATTATTTCTTTATTCCGACCTTTATATAACTTATATAAATATGGATTTATCCCTAAAATGTACATCGAAAGACTGGATCAAGCAGCAATGAGATGTATGTACAAGTGGTCTAAGTCAATAACTTTGTCTGTATATATCTCTGTAAGTTTTGCAAATAGAAGCGTGGCACTTTCTATGTGAATATATGAATGTAAGAAAAACATTTACTTATTGACATTTTTGCATTATGGAGGCCATATAAAAATTTAATTTTTGTATTTTTTTATTTTCAATCCCCTTAGAAGTATTTTCATACAAATTTTTACCTCATTTTATGAAACTTTGTAATTGGAAGTATATGTCTAAGATTAATATTTAAGGAAATAAACGCTTATTCAACTTTTTTGGGACATCCTGTATACGATAATACTTTTCACATTTAGTGTGCTAAGAAAAAATCCATTGATAATAACGCGTTTTGGGGCTGAAGAGCTCTGTTTACATAAGATATGAGAACCGTTTATTTGTAGAGGTAGATATATTCCTGCGACACTAAGATTATCAGATTTGTCAATTTAGGATTTCCTTCTAAGTGGAGACTTTAATAGAGTCACCCATGACATCCCTATTAATTCCAATAAAGATCTCGTCGTCATTCTTTTCAGAAGGTATTGTGACAGACATGCCTGAAATTTTTTAAAATGTGCGGAGATACATATCCTAGCAAAGAGGCTTGTATAAGTTCCACTTCTTTATAAATATTAGGTATAAGCTTTCTAGATCTGTTGTCATTAGAAGTATTCTTCATCTACTAAATTAATGTAACTCAAATACTTTAATTTATATTTGTCAATAATTTCATCTTTTGAAACTATTTATTTTCATAAAATGCTACGTTTCTAGACGTATATTCTATGGTATAAAAGTTCTGTCGATCGTATTTTGTATCTTGCCCAGAATTATTTGACCACCCTGTTTTCCGCTAACATAAATAGTCTTGTAAATGAAAGCCAAAAAATAATATAAAATACAGAGTGATTAGTAAATAACGTTTAGATTTTAAAACTCTGTAAAGAAAAACCACTGTTCTGAATAATATCAAATTTGTTCTTAATAGAACTGAAGCAGTGGAATTTTGTTTAGTGAAAGAAAAAAATTATTTCAAAAATTTCTGATAGTCAGCGCTGTGATGGTCATTATAAAGAAGACTGACAAAAAAAAATCGCTTTTATAAGGGAATGTCTTATAGGAAAACACGAGAAAAATATCAGTCAAAGGAAAACAATGGTTTGTAAGGAGAAAAAGATAGTTTTATTGTAACCAATTGTACAACCACTAAACAAAACTGAATTTTTCAAGTGAATTAATGTCAAATTTCATGTCATTCTCACCAGTAGTTAAAAATTTACAGCTCTTAGTCATCGTAACTTTTTAAATATAATCACTGCGTTTGCATTAAATTCTTCTCATTCTAATAATTTAAACTAATAAATTAATTTGGTAAGATGATTTCATTTTAATTATTTAAAGCAATTAAAACTAACGCTGAAATATACAGATGGATGACACAATAATGTGAACACTTTTGGATTTGCACATTTTCTCGAATCTTCAAGGGATATTACCGATGTCGGTTGGTGGGGCTCGATACTCATAAACATCGAAATTAAAGCAGAAGAGCCTTTTAAAGCAGTAAATATGGAGGAAGTGTGTGACAATATTGCTTAGAGTTGATGGGAAGTTATGAAAAAAAACAATTCGTAATTGTCGTGGGAAAGCAGACCTTTGCTTCATGGAGGATAAGCAAACTGAAAATGATGGAAATTCCGAAAATGGCGATGTTTCAGATGCTGAAGAATATATTTTGAGCCTTCAAAAGTCTTTGTTTCAGCTTGAAGAAAAAAGTGGCAAAATGTCTGTATGGTTGGTTGGTTGATTTCAGTTTCATGGCCCAAGAACCAAACACGACCATACTGCGCCAAACATATGGTGCGAACAAAATGTCTGGAAAAATGTCTCTGACGAAACGGAAAATAATGTTGAAGAGGGTGGTGATGATACAAATCCATCGCAATCTTAATTGACATCCCAGGAATTTCCTCAATCAGTTCAGTCCTTAAGAGAGTTTTTTCAAGATTTTCATCCACAAATGATGTTCATTTTCGTGCATTATTAGAGTATGCAAACCTTGTAAGTTTAAACAGTTTAAAAGTGAATAAGCAGACGAAACTATTGAATATTTTTGATAAATAAGTTCCTCGGGAATGTGTGTTATTTTAATGTGTAGCTTCTTTTTCAAATTTTTGGATGCTTTAGCAATCATTTACACTCAGGTGATGCTTTTTTTTGCAAAATTTATATTGTTGTATTGTAAAACAACAAACATTTAGGTTTTTTATTTCGTAATTATATCGCCTTTCGATATAAAAATACATCCCTCTATAAAAATATCTTTATTTAGTCCCCAAAGTATTGTTGTAACGATGTATAACTGTATCTCCCAAACTGTTGGATGGATTTTCTTTGAACTTCGATTATGTAAAGAAAAAATTTGAACTCAAAGTTACAGTGAAATTATCAGAAATTCATGACCAAGAAATTAATTTAGAATTTACCCAATTTGACATAAAGCTGATAATGATAATAAACCTTCATCAATGAGTTTGGTTTTTGTGTGCAAATTTGCATGATTTTTTAAAAAAATAGCATCAACATTCGGGATGATATAAAGATTTCCCTTTTTAAAAAAACCAAAATTTTCCACATGTTTTTTGCTCAGAACATGTAGAGTTTTAAGTCAAATTATAAGAAACTAACAGAATACATGTCAATATGTTACAAAAGCATTGATATAAATTTGAAGAAAATATTTTGAATATTAGATGAAATATGCGTATTTATAGTAAATAAGCTTTTTAACCGCATGTGCGAAACGTAACATAATTTTTCTTTCATTACTTCAAAGCCAGATATATTGGGCAGCTTATATATGCCTTACAAACATATGCAATCGTTTAAAATACCGAAACCGAATAAAACAGATGAATTCTTTTTATATTCAGAAAAATAACGGTTTTGCAGCGAGTGAATTTAAGTTCGAAAAAATGTGAAATTCCAAAAGTGTTTACATTATTCTGTAACCCACCTGTAATTACTGTACAATCCGTATTGTTCAGGAAGGACGGAAATTCCTGTTAATAAAATAAACATTTAGATTTTCCAACAGCTGCTTATAGAAATTTTGAGGAATTAGAGCCAAATATCAATTCATAGTTCAACGATTGGTAACCTTATAATGCCGGGAATTTTTCTGTTAATTGTAGGTACTACTGAATTTCAATTTAAAAAATGTCCGAATAAATACAAAAATATTCATAAAGGAAGAAAGCTTTATTGCATTACCTAATCGCAGAGGGGGGAGAGTTACCTTCTCTTTAATGACGACGGATGTCGAACTTTTGTCTCACACTGGTAGCGAATTTTTTTACTACTTAATATTTTTAACTTAACATATTTCATGTTTGTAAAGACGAAATTTTGTAATCGATTTTTCACTTAATTCCAGATGAGCTAGTTGTTTGAAATTGTGTACAACCTTTGTGTTCGTTCTATGACAATACACATACAATTTCAATATCTTCAGAACTTAATTGCCAGTTAATCGTTTATTTTATTTAATTTTTATTCTATGCAACTGGCGCCATATGGTAGGAAATTTCAGAAAAGCTGATTACGAAATTTTATAATATTTATGGTAAAAATTTTATTACAGAAATAGAAATTTGTAAAGTGAAAAATAATTATAATGAAAAACGTGTCCACTTCTTAGTACAGAAATAAAATTGTACTTTGAAAAACTTTTATTAAAAAACTATATTTTTCCTTTCAAAAGGAAGCTTGTATTTTTTTACATGAACAATTCATTTTTCGGGATGAAATCATACAGTGCATAAAAAAATTAAAAATAAGTCTTCTCTGAACATTAACCCTAATATTTCTGTTTAAAAACCTTAAAACCTGTTATACATCTTTTATTTGATCTGATTAGCACTTGCACTTGGTAAAAGTGCGGTTGTAAGTAGCACTTCCTTAGATTAGATTTTAATTAAAAGCTTATTAAAAGCTTAAACAAAAAGTAGATCACGAAATTAGTATATTCTTTAAATATTATTACCCAATGCTTAGCAATTTTTGCATTGCAACAATTACGCAGATTTGTTGCATAAATATTTTAAGTATAATGTTAATCAAAAGTTATATTTAAAAAAAACTTATGCTAGCACTAAGATGCTATTGCTAAATATGGTAAGCCTGCTATAATTAATAGTGATCAGTGGAATCACTTCAGCATCCGCGACTGTGTCGGCTTCCAAAATACTACGGGTTCTCGAGGCTCTCATGTTAAATTTAAATTTAAAAAATTGAGCCAATGAATTTTTTGACTGTGATATATTTTTCTGAGATGGTGAAAAGTTGAAATCAAATACGTATGCAGGAGCTTCTTTTATAATTTTCATATCCAGGATTACACTTGCAAATTTCTTTTCCACCTTCGTTTACACAATTTCCATTTTCACAAATGCAACCTGAAAAAGACAGAAGATCTCAATGAAAAAATAGGAACATGCTGGTGAATCTAAAGCTTGAAATCAAGAATTGTTTTACAAAAAATAATATCTCAAAAAATATGTGGTCTTTCGCCTTAAGTTTTTATAAGCATGATTGTTCTGTATGCAATCTTGATTAGACATGATCTAAAATATTATAGTAATCCGGGGTGGGTACACAGGGCATCTTGGCACCTTCTTAAAATGAAGTAGAATTATTTTTAAATATAAATTTAAGTCTATTTCTGATATCTTGAATTATCTGCAAGATTTTTGATATTTTTTATTCAATCGTGGTCAATACATCAAAAATCCTGGCCGACAAACTTCGCATGCTGAAAATTAAACACATGCCTTTCTAAAACATGAACAAACTAAGTTCTTAAAATATTTTCTAAATAAAAGAGAAACATCTATTCTGATATCGAAGATGTCGCTTTCTGACGATTAAAAGTAATTAGACTGTATTAGGTTCTAAGTTCTCAAAGCAGTGGAGAGATATCCCTATTATCACAAGATTCCCTACAATATTCATACGATATTGTGCGGCATTCAGAATATTGAGGCGACATCGCGTAAATATAGTAAAATATCTTCTGCCAATGGAGATCACAGTTGTCAAGAAGGAAATTTACAGAAAATTGTCCTTGTTATTGGTGACTTTATACAGGGTGTCCGACAAAGGACTCCCTCTTTTTAAAATTAAATAACTCGGCAAAGAAGATCGATAGAGGGATGAAACCAGTTGTATATTTATTTCGAAAGCTGTAAAAATATCATGCAAAAGTTTCAAAATTAGTTAGAAATGTTGCTGTTGCAAGAAGGAGCAGCGATAAAGGCTATAAATTTTCCTTTGCAAGCTATCGCAAGATGGAGCGTGCGAAAACTACAATTTTCGGGTTCTGTCCTGTAGTAATGTCATCGGCAATGGTCTCCAATTTCTCAAGGATCAACTCTACAAGCTCGTCCAGTGCTACTTTATTGTAAAGGAGAACAGTTTGTGGTGGAACGATTACAGCGGACGGCATCACCTGTTGGCAACATTTGTAACTAGTTTTGAAACTTTTGTATGAGATTTTTACAGCTTTGAAAATAACTGTACAGTCCGTCAACAAAGTATCTGAAAGCTGCTCCTTCTTCCGACACTAATTATCACTGCAAACGTCTCCTGTTGTAGAAATGTGTCTTCTATAAGTTTATATAGCATTTTTTCATGCAAGGGTCGTCTTCATATTTATACTTACACAATCTCAATTTTTTCAAATGGCATTGCCTAATTTTGCGTACATATCCAGATTCTCTAAATTAAATTATCTCGAATACATGTAACATTTTGTAATTTTGAGTAAACGGTTGAAGAGTTGTGAATAATTGAAATATGGAATTCCTAATATCAAATGACCATGTCCGTCTTTTAATATATTTCAAAATATAATGATTAATTAACAATAATTCTTTTTTACATTAAAATACTTGATAAACAAGACAAAAGTTATGCATTTTATTAAAAAATGAAATTATATTTTATAATTTTTATCAATATTTAAATTTATAAGTTAAAACTTTTGCACAGAAAAACAAACAATCTTGATGCCAATCAAAGGAGAATGATCTAAAACCTCACTGTTCAAAATTCCAACCATTTTCGTCAAATAGATTTTAAGATATGCAGCAAAAACTAAAAGCGTTCAGAACAGCCTAATTTTCTCTTTCAAGGAGGCATCTCAACATCACAAAAGGTTTCTCTGACAGGAAAAAAATCTTTGAAATCAAACGGAAAACAAAGTATGCCTTCCGATGTTGCTTTCTATTAAGAATAATTATTTTCATTTTAAAAGAAGTGTAAAGTTGAATAAGAAACGAAAAGAAAAATCAAGACATGTAACAGATTCTACTCTTCTTACATTTCAAGATCCATTACGTTTAAACCTCTAAAAAGAAAAATTACAGCCGTTTATGGTTGTAGAAATGTTTTGTAAGGTCTTAAATTGATAAAAATGCAAAGAAGCAAAATTTTGTATAAAGTATGAATTTATATATTATTAAATGCATGAATAAATAAAACATTATTCAATGAAATAATGTAGTAATTTCTTATGTGTGGATATTATAATGTTATGAGACTTGGACAAAATGATTTTTTTTTAAAAAAATAAAGCAAAAGCTTAAAAATCTTTCGATAAATTTATAGTTTTATCGAAAGCGATTAAGTATGGACGAGTTTACTATTCTGTTCATTTCCATTTAAAATGCGGTGACTACGTAATTCCGGTGCAATTCTACGTCAATGGAATCTTCAAAGCGAAAGTCCAAAAGCCAAGCAAATAAAGTCAAGCTTTTTTTTTATATAAGTAAACAATACAGAAAACTCTTCCCGTGGAAATAACGGTAAACTCAATCAGAGGGTAAAGGGTGCTCAGTAAACCTGAAAGTCAAATTGATACTACATAAATGGAGTGTTAATAGTTGCGGTAATCATTTTATTCAAACATGCGAACATATTAACAAAATTGATTTTTAAAAAAATATATGTAATAACATAATTCGAAAAACATAAAAATTTATTTTATCTAACCTTTAAATTACCATATTAATTATACTTAAATTTCATCAATAGTGTAACTTATTACTAGTAGAACTTCTAATCTTTTCGGAAGGAAGTTTGTAAATTGATGCTCTCTGGACTTAAGTTTATTTCTCGAAAGAGCTCAAACTGCCTATGATATATACTTAGCTGAAACTGCCTATAATATATAGTGTTATAGCTGTGAACACATAAAATTAATATTGAAAGTCCTACAGGATATTTCGAAATATATACTAAAATTCAACGACAAAATTAGAAGATTAATAGTGAGGAGTTTGATCCAAATAAGATTTTGAGTTCCCTTATCCGATGCCTGAAACTCAGTAAATCTCAACGTGAAAGTAATGGTACATAATTGAAGAATTGAATATTGTGGTAATCATTTTATTTATCATCAAATAAAACTCCTTAATTTCAGACTGACAAATATTTTTGAAGTTATGAACTTATTTTAGAAATGTGAAAAGTTGATTTAATAGGAAAATATAATTTTTAAAACACACTTTTATTATTGAACTGAAAAAAAAATTTTTGAACAAAATATACCGCTCACAATGAATTAGGAAAAGCATGATACGTTGATAGTAATGCTCTCGGTAAATTGGATTTTAATATATTTTAAGAATTTTAAAGAATGCTTAGGATTTTCTTTTCTAAATAAATTCATTGTAGTTCAATTTCCTTCAAAGTTTTGCATTCAGTGGTTATTTGTAGAGCTCCATATTTTAGAAAAAAATATTTTCTACTTTTCAGTACATTAATAAAAAGATATTTTTTTATATTTTTATTATTTTTTGTTTATATTTTTTAATATATTTGAAACTACATTATTATAAAAGTACTATTAAGAATTTTTTTTTAAAGTTCTTTTCCCAGAATCACTACCGGGAAGATATCAAAATATTTTTAAACCAATATATTAAATAGTATTTAAGTTTTTAAAGCATTAATGTTTTGTTTTGTCACTGGGATCACACAGTTGTGAAAAATCTCAGAGCTCGATTACTTCAGAAAATGAGTGGAGAATCGATTATAGCATATAATCTTCACGAACAAGAAATTTGAAAATACGAAAGTTATGAAGTAATGTAAAAGCGAACAAAAATATGAGTGATGCACGTTTAATAATTCAATGCACAATTAAGTTACATATGTAGAATTTTTGGCGTTTCCTTAAAGCAAACTGCTTTCAGTATCGTTTAGTTTTTTTAACTTGACGTCCCGTTTTCAAGGTAAATCTAGCCTTTTTTGAGATGCAATTGGTCATTTTGAACCTTAATCAGATTATCGGGAGATACCTGAAGGGATATCCCTCACTATAAATTTTCTTATCACACCGTCTTACTCTCGGCGACAGATTTTTCGTATACCAGACTCACATAAACAACGGATCTTCAGTGGAATCGGGTCTAAGACGAGTGATCTTCCGATCTGGAAGTCGATACCTTACCACGAAGACACCGCGACTCTCCGAATGTTAGCAGATGATTAATTCAACAACTTACCAGACGATTCATATCCTTTTATTGAGAAAAGGCTGTCTGTTTCACTTATATTATGAGTCTTCAAAACAGTTCTGCAATGCGCATGCAATGCATTTATAAACAGAATCAGTATTATTTCATTTCTCACACACCGCATCTTTTCCTTCACTTACGATCAGCTCTTTTGCAGAAATTTTTCCAACGATATCACTTTTTGTCAATCTGCTCATTACCTAACACAAGTGCCTTCAAGCAGATAAAGCTTTGTTCCGACGGCATGTGGCTTGGTCGCTCAAGGTTCGTACTTGTGGGCTGTGGTAGGCGCGTGGCCTGGCTAATCTCATAGCAGGCCTCGAGTGAACGGATGCACTGACGCCATCTGGCTATTTATCGCCACAACGCGGGAATCAACAGATGCACTTACAAGCCCACGATCCACATCAATTCTTCTTGTTTTGAAGAGGAGGAATAACGCGAACCTCGGATGATGAATATGATGGAAAGACAGGCCGTAGAAACTCAGCTATAGCAAAGAGTGCACATAACCTTTCCCTGTAATAACATAAAAAAGTGTTAATTTTTTATCATATTGTCGTCTTCATTTGTGAAGCTCGTAATCTCGATCGGTAGTTTCAAACCGAAATTGAAATTAGAGAATGGTATCTGTACTTTCAAAATTGCGCTCATCTAAGATAAAATTTTCCCGAAACTTTATTTAAGAAATATAGGTACATGCTTAATAGATTTAACTTTCATTCTTATTATTTTCCATACGAAGAGAAAGTGTTCTAATAGTAAAAAGGTTAAAAATCGACATTCTGATGAATATTCGTACTTCAGAGTGAATAATAATATAAATATATATATATACATATTTAAATTATGTCTGTTTGCCTATTTGTGTGTATGCAATTACAATAACTCATAAACGGTAAGGGTCAGAAGTATGAAGTTTAGTATGCAATCTTTTGCTCTCAAACGCCCTTATGAGATTGTGCAGAAAATCCGACAAAGAAAGGTATTGCTTCCGTCTGTTCGTGTTTAAGCTAATTTATCACGAAAACACAACAAGCTAGGAGCTTTAATATTTTGAGCCCGAAGTTCAAAATAGCCCAAGCCAAAAGAACCCCAACAAAACAACACGAAAAAATAGCCCGAGACAAAATAGCTAAATACAAAATTGTCCGGGATATAAAGGACTTATTATTTACTATTTTATAATACATGACAATGATTTATTGCTGCGCAAATATGTGAATATCCCCGTGTATTATATAACAATTATAAGTTTTTTTAAATATCATTCGGAATTGGAATTTGGGCAATTTTTTCGTGGCTGTTTCGGCACGGGCTATTTTGTTTTGGGCTATTTTCACGGGATACCATTTTGAGTACCCCACAATTTTGAAACTCGGTCAGAAGTCAAAGGCGCGCCCCAAGCAACAACGCCTTCTCCAAACTTCCATGTCACATAAGCAGGAAGATGTTCGACGTTAGATTTAACGTGCACTAGACACACATGTATTATGGATTTTAAAGAAAGTTAACTTTGAACTTGGAACCCTAAGACTCTGTAGCTGATATTTTTCCACGAAACTACCACGCCAGTAGTTTAAGTTGCGAGAATTTATTTCATAAAAATTAAGAACGTATTTTATCTCGCATTTCAAAATAATATGATACAATTTCATGTAAAATTGGATGAGAAATACTGAGCTGAAAGTTCTGCTACCAATAGATAACAAGACACGAAAGAAGCTCTAAGGAGGAATTTAAATGTGTTTCAGGGGGATGGGATTTTCTTCCAGAAACATATGTGAAACGGGCGTATTGGATGAGTGTTTGCTTACGAACATGTGTAAAAAGCAAAAGTGATACAATTGACAACAGAGAACTGAACCGGTTGAGAGAGAGTTCGAAAGAGAATAGGGTTTCCTTAGCTGGAAATAATGGGAACCTTTGGTAAGTCTACAATCGTCTATGACTAATTATATGGAATGTGCACAACCTTCCTGATAAGGTAAAACCGTTCGTGTCCCGCTTTCATACGAATAGATTTGGCCTCTTGCAAAAGGATAAAGTGCCTCCACAAAAGTCCCGAGACGCTATACTGGAGATTTGCTGTTACTACTCAAGCCCTCAAATTTCAACTGCATAGAAAACATTTAGGATGCCATGTAATACGCAAGCGGTTAGAGAAAAACAATCCCTATGTTTTCACTGTAATCGTGATTGCTCTGCAGAAAATATTCTATTTTATCTATAGCATATTTTCAGAAGCTCTTGGAACATATTGCCTGTCGAAATTTTGCAGTCCTTCGATTTGTTAGTAACCTAAAAAGTATTAGACTGACGTATCAATTTTCCTAGCCTTTGAGTGCAATTATTTGCATAGATTAATATGACCTTTAATACTCTTAGTAATACCAATTTTAGGTGCATACCTTATAAAATGTCGATTCTTTAAAAACTTTCTTAATCTATATTCTGATTGAAAACAATCGGTATTATGAACAATGCCTTTTATGCAATCAGTGCTACCATTTAGACATACACTTCTTTTAAATTGTCGATTGTTTACGAACTTCTGATGAATATTAATATACAAAACAATCTTATATCTTCGCTATATGTGCTATGTTTTCTTAGTAATAATTTAAGCTCTAAGAGCATATTTTCTAAACCTTTGATGTGTACAAATTGAGTTGGCAATAAATGCATTTTATTGAATTATTGTGGATCTTTAATCTTCCATAACTCTTAGTCACAAGAAAGTTTAACATTACACAAAAATAAATGAATAAAATGAGTGAAAATTTAGTGATTTTTTTGTTTATTTTGTGAACTCAAAAGTAATATATTTTACTTACCCACGCATTTTCCTTCCTTTTCAGCTGTATTCACTTGGCAGACACACTTCTTTCCCGCGGATTCAAAATTGCACTTCCCACGAGGACCACTGTGGCATTCTATGAAATATGAAAAATTCCGTACAATACTAAAGTTCTAAATTACAATGAATTATTACAACTAATATTATTCAAGAATAGTAATGTGCGTGAGGTTCTTATAAGAAGGCAAATTTTGGAATCCCAGAGATAGCAAATTGTGTAAAGAAGGAAAAATTGAGTGTTTTGATTTTTAAAATGTAACCATTTACTTAACTAACCCTATTTGATTGAGAAATAGTTCTGTACCGTTGAATATCATGCATTCACGGCGAAGGTTTTTAATAAAATTCAATGACTATATGTATTCTCGCAGTATAATGTTATGTAGGAGTTTAGTGCCCTTTAGATGTGAAAATTTTCTTTCTTCTTATTCTTTCTAATCCTTCTGATATGAATCAGATCAGATCCATGAGGTCTTTCGTCTTCATCACCTCCTACATGGAATCCGGTCGCTTAAGCAGGTCATCATACGCCAAGGCAACACAGTCAAGTAGATGTTGCGGAGTGACCTCAATCATGTTGCACTTTGTGCAGATATTGAACTTCTTATCACTACGAGAGAATTTGAGGGTTTGTAAGTGACCGGAAGTTAAGCGAGCCAAAGCTGTTTGGCCTTTCCTATCCCCTTAAAATGTATAGTAGCACTGGGGCCTTCACTACGATACCATGAATGAGCTGGTGGATGCCTCCAAAAAATGTTAACAAAGGCCTTTCTTCTTGAGTATAACTCAAGGTAGGTCGAGGAAGGGAAGTAGGGGCGTGTCGAACCAGGAGGTCAAAAAATGCTGGGCCAGCGTTTCCGACTAACAAAGTAAAACCGCAGTCCTAAGGAGCTTTGAACCTCAAGAAACAGGTCAGGGGTCAGCAAGGAATGCACCCACATCCGCTCTGGAATAACAATCCAGAGACTTTGGGTTCTTTTAGTAATTTTCCTCAATGAGTAGGATTGCGTTCAAACTGAAATGCTTGGGTTCGATATTTGGCGTTTGAAACATGTGTACTAAAGGGTCAGAAAAGAAGCTGTGGATCTGTTTTCGCTCTTAAAGAAGTGGTTTGCAAAACATCAAATGTTTCTATTATAGTTACACATGTAATGGAAGTTTATAAATTAAACTCAGAAAATTATTAACAATTAGAATTAAAATAAATGTGGATTAAATATTTTAAGTCAAACACAGAAATTTATTCGCATTTAGGATTAAAATAAATATGGATTAAACATTTTAAATTAAATACAGAAAATTATTACATTTAAAAAAGTAGAAATTTGAATCTGTTAAAAATTTGTATCTTGGTGAAAAACAAAAGAACTTTGTCACTTCAATATGACACTAGACAGTCCTCTATGTGTTTTGACGAAAAGACCAGCATTAGTGAATCCAAAGTTCATTGTCCATATTTGTTCGAAGATAACAATCAAACGTCGGTGCACTAAATTATCTTCCACAAAGTGTTGAATATAAATGTAAGATCTGATCGACAGGAACAATTTTGAAAGCAGAAGATAAAACATATCGTAATTCAAATGCTACTTTCAAAACATCGATAAAATCCAAGCATATTTCTTTGAATCTGGAACCATTTGTAATTCCACACAGAAAGACACTCATTCTGAATGAGATTCTACCAGTGAATTTTCAGATTCAATCAAACAATTATTTCTGTTAACTGGGATAGCTTTTCAGGAGGTCCAACCATTGAAAAAGCTTTTATTAAATCATCTTGAACTCATAAAGTAAATAATATGAAAAAAGCTTTAAATTCTTTTCTGTAAAGCGTCATCAAGTCAACATCAGCGATAATTTCTGGATTGCTGTGTGCCTTTATGTTCCCCGGCCATATTTCTTGCGAAATTGTAGAAATAGAACAAAAGTTTATTGGTGTTCTTCATTTGCATTCGTCTCTAAATTGTGCACCCTGATTAGTTCTGTTAACTCGAGTTTAGATACCATCATTTCGTATCCATCTTCTTATTTTAAAGCATAAAGCTTATTATGTAGAATTCGAAAATTTGTTACAGTCGGTAGATAATGGAAACGAAACATGTTTATTGAAATTACGTATGATGTTCTTAAAAAATGTCGACTAGTTTTCTCATTCCGTTTATAATTCGAAGTAAGAATACGAGTTTTCAAATTATTTTCTTAACCTTTATTTCGTTATTATCATCATTATTGCTTGTCGGCTAGTCACATCATTATGTCATCTGACATATCATGGAAAATCATTAGAACTGATAGATATTTAAAATAGTCGCATGAGCTATTTCCTATCTAATAGAACAAGAGTTACCTTTTTCTTTATCTAAGAGCAATGCATAAATTTCGACGAATATCAGTACTACAGTCGCATATATCAGTATCGGCATTTTCTCAGAGCTGAAAATTGTAGTTTCACCGCTATTGCAAACTCTGCAAGCTGTTTCTTTCGAAAAATGAAATATTTCAACTAAACACTAATGAAATATTACGCAAAAATAGTGTCTTGAGAAAGAACAGTGCTTTATTTTTAAACACTGAATGATATTTCTCCAAATGGAATCAATGTGCAGACTCAGGTATTACGTCTGATTTTATTTTCTAATTATCTGATAATATTAAGTTTCCTGTCTGATTTGACTAAAATGCAATTTTAAGGGAAGTATGGGGGTGGGAAAGAAGTGTCAGAACCCACCCGCTCTCTTCGACACATCCCTCTTTTCAACTTTCTAACCGAGGCTAGATATCTTTTGTCGTACTAAATTTGGCATATGTTAAATTCTAATCTAGTGCACTGACTATTTCTATAGAACAGGTAATAAATCAGAATGCAGGACATTTGGACTCATAAGTAATGAAATTTTGTTTCTTCAAAGAAATACTTCATGATACTGGTGACTCAAGATTATCGCTAAATAATTGGTCAAAAATAAAAAAGTTATTTAATTTCAAATGTCTTTTACAGTAATTTTCTTTTTTACTATAATAATAATAAAACTGATAAAAGTGTAAAATCACGCTTTTATTAGTGCAGCAAAAAGTAGAGAATATGTTTCTCAAAAATATGAAAATGTGTACAAAAATAGGAAAAGCATGAGTCATTTATATAAATGCTTTAAGTAAACTGAAATTTAAATCAAATTCATAATATATTTTTTTATTTTTAAGAATGTTTGTTACTTTGTTGTACATGATAATCAATATGGTTTGATATCCTTAATATATGGTATTTAACGCTTGATACATTAAAAATTTTGTTTTAACCTTCTGATTCTAAAATGGAATCAATGCCGTGTGATTCGAATATACCAAACAGTAATATACTTTGAAGATGTCATCACTTATGACACTGAGGAGTCAATTAATGTCCTGACATTAGAACCTGACGAACACACCGAAATAATTCGTCGTCATTAGTGTCATAAAGAAGGAAATGTTGAGATGTTATTTGGGAGGGGGTAAAAGCGGCCGTTGGGTATTAATAAAGTGTTAATTCCTAACCAAAATTAGAAATAAATTTCTTTTTGCATTCTGACGATAAAATGAATAGAAACAATACGTCACATTTACTCATGTTATCATTTAATACTCTTGATTATCTCACATAGTTTTCTGCTATATCAGTTTCAGAAATATGATTAGTATAGATTTCAGAAAATTTCTTTTCAATTTTTTTGAAAATACTAAGCTTAAGATAGATGTGAATAAAATTAAATTTCGAAAAAAAATTTTTTTTTCAAAAATTATGGAAAAATTGGTAGAAAACTATTTTAAAATCTTTTCTTATCGAGATATATTAAAATATTTTTTAAAATGCATTGAATAATCAACAAGTAATGATTACTTTCTACTTCCTTGCATTACCTCGAAAATAAATTAAAGCAAGAAACAAAGAAATTCAAAAAGACGACACTTTGACTTCAAAATCTGGTAAATTAGTGGCATACGCTAGTTGAAAATTGTTTAGGACTCTGGGCATGCATATTCCTTGTTAGATAGAGCAAAACAGCGGAATGATTTCTGTTTAACCTCGTAATTGAAATTTAACTGTCCTATAAATTGGTCGTTGGGTGTTAACAGGTTTTAATCTGGTCTTCTGCATTATCATGACCCGTTTATTCGTCGTGAAAATACCTCTTTTCTGCATGATTTTTTTCAAAAGTCATTTTAACATTTAGTGTAAAGGCTTTTCACCTTCTTGCAACTTTGAAATGTTAAACTTATTGAATCTAACACTTTTATCTCGAATTAGGAGTTCTTAAGTAAGCATTTCTGCAAACCAATTTTGGTAACTCGCTTTATTCCTTTTAAAATTCAATTTGACTTCCTTTAAAACGGTTTTAGAGTTAACAAGTTTTATATATAGCCGTATGTTTGGCGCAGTAGTACTGGCCTTTGTGCTCTTAAACCCCGAACGAAGCAACCGACCAATAGAATACCGTCATTTAACAAGCAACACCACCTATTTCAATTTTTTGAAATTTCAAAGAGGAAGAAAAAACTGAATTTTCACAACAAATATAGAATATTTTTGATTTTTTTAAACATCTGATATGAACATGAGACCACATGTTCCTACCAGACGTGAAAAAAATTTAAAATAGTCGTGATAGTGGTTGCGAAAAATTGAGTTATTTCTTGCTCTTTGAAATTTCAAAAATTAACATAAGTGGTGTTGCTTGTTAAGCAACGATATGCCACTTACCTATGGATTTCCCATCTATTTCATATTTAGAAGGAGCACAGGTGCATATCTTGAAATATTCTTGGAAGCGGCAAAACCCGTGGATACCACAGTCACATTCTGTAAAGTAGGAACAGGTAATGAACTTCCTATATAAGAGTACATATATATAACATTACATATAAGAAGAAAACAGAGAGATGATGCCGCGGTGGCCTGGTGGTAAGGTCTCGACCTCGGGGCCGGAGGGTTCCAGGTTCGAAACAAGATTCCACTGACGAACCGCGGTGTTAGCGGGTCTGGTGAACCTTATATCCTTTGGGGCCAAATGTCCTCCCGTTGGTATGGTGCGGAAGTTTAGAAAGGGGTTCCAGCTCAGGTTTTGTACTCGTCATCTGACTGCGGTTCAAAAATACGAGGTCCTTCCTATAAAAAAAACGGGACGTAAATGTAACTAAACTAAACCAATGAGTTCATATGCACATCAGGCATAGAAAATTTGACAGAGATCCGCAATTTTGAAGTCAACTCTTTCTAATTATTTGGAACAATAATATCCGAAAATTATTGTGAAGTATAGGCAAAAGAATAAATGGCTATCGAATAATAATTTCCCATTATATGTTTTGTTGAAAATAGCTACATCACTGAAAGGCCCGTATTATCAATTTCCTACATCTGTCAGGATATGAAGAAATCTAAAACTTACTTAAAATTAATGCCTCGGTCTTTTGCCCGATACAGGGTTAAAACAACTTCCAAATTTCACCGTATAGCTCGCTGCATTTTTGAGTTGTAGTGCTCACAGACACACAGTCAGACAGATAGGCATAAATAAAAAATTGGGGTTTTTTTTACTCTGGGTGACGAAAACGTAAGGATTCCCCAAAAATTGAAGTTTCATTTTTTTTTCTCTTTTTATACTTTGTATACGAGAAAATAAGAAATACACTGCGTAATAAAATGGTGTGTGAATACTTCGGATATTTCCGATAAATATGATCTTTCTCGATAAGTGTTACTTACACATCGAACGCGTCAACTGATATCATGCTGATAACATCTATCATAATGATAAAAATGGTGCTTGAAATGGAAATGACTTCGAATTACCCTCTTCAGGAAACACTTATAAAACGGAACTGAGACTCTCAAGTGCTACTTATCTGCGTAACGTTGTAGATAGTACATATTGAAACTAAAAGATATCTCAGCAAATAGTAACATCACTAAAATAAAGTTTGTTGATATCTTTTCGTTTTCCCACGGACAGAGATAACAATAAAAATTTGTTTGCCGCTGATATATGAGAGATTCGCCGAATATGAACCACCTGGTCAGTGCCAATGTAAAGTGATGGAGAAGTAATTTTAATAAAATTCAAGAATTAAAATTTCTTTGTAGTTTATTTATCTTCAGGAAAGTGTAATTAACGTTTTATGAAATATGCTTTAAATTAGGAAAAAATAGCTTTAAAAATTTTGACATCGGTCCAATCACGGAAATCGCTTGCTTACGTTGAACCACTCGGAACCCAGATTAAATCACCAATTTCTTCAAACTAAATAAAGGGAAATATATTTTTTCTGAAATTCGCACCAACACACAATGCATCAGCCCAAATGCGACATTTTAAGAATTGTATCACTTACTTTTCTCACTTTGTTTCTTCACAATTGATAGTAAAGCCATCCAGTGTTGGATACTTTTTGATCCAACACTGGATGGCTTAAATGTATTTTTATTAGTGTTTTTGCTTTGACTTATTCCAATTCAAATTCAGAGGACTTCGATTAGCGATAAATGCTTTTTAAGCTATTCCTGTAATTTAATATTATTATCCCATTGATTTAGATGGTCCAGTTAGGCAATCGTTTGCGGTTCAATTTAGGCTACTTTCTGGAAGTAATAAAAGAAACCCCTTCCCAAGCCTTATTATTACCACGTTTTTATTAACTCGGTTTTTGTCTGTCTGTCTATCTGTCTGTCTGTCTGTTCGGTACAAATTTTGCAATGAATTTTAAACTCACTTCCCGATGAGCTGGAGACTTGAAACTTTAAACATAGCTCAGAACTAGATGACAATGCAATAGTAATTCGCTTTCTTGTCTGTCTGTTTGTCTGTTAATTTTTTATTTCATATTTCGTGTTTTACCGACCCAGAGCTTCGATAGATGGCGCTGTCCAGGCGTTACTCGTGAATAGCGAGGAAGGGAAATCTCGAGTTTCAAGGATTCCAAGAAATCGCGGGGGAACATCGAAGAGTGGATTGAAGTTCGGAGGGAAGGGTTTGTTATAACTGAGTGACAATAATTTGTATGCCGTGAAATTCCAGAGGGGGGGGGAGTAAAACGCTGTTCGGATGCTAGTTGTTTTCACGAAGGTTTCTGCGTCAAGTAACTTAATTTTTCAGGAAAATAACAATTTTCTATTTATGATCAGGTGAAGAGAAACTGAAATAAACCTGAAATTTGCCACATGTCTCCATCATAATCTCATCAAGATGGTTAAAATCGATTGCAAAATTTCACACACAGAAGACTAAAAAGCAGAAAATAATTATGTAAATAAAATAAAAATTTCAATATACCACGTTTTTAAAACGGACTAAAAAGTAAAAAATAATTTCTTCTAGCCCCATACAGATTTAAAGCGAAAAACGTTGGGCGCATGCAATAGATAATTGGTGCATAAGTAGTTTATTTCAGTCACTAACAATTTTTTTGCAATGGAAATTATATGAACTGTTGTGTGAGTTTTCTCAACGACAGCTACTCCCTACACTCCTTACTATTAAATATTGCATGCGCCCACGTTTTTCGCTTTAAATCTGTATGGAGTTACAAATCTGTATAAGGCTAGAAGAAATTATTTTTTACTTTTTAGTCCGTTTTAAAAACGTGGTATATTGAAATTTTTATTTTATTTAAATTTTTAAACTATTTTAACAAAATTATTATAATAAATTATAACCAAAAGAATTTCTTATCTGAAGTGATAATGACATATTTTCCTACTTAATTTAAAACAGCGTAGGGAATTTTTGTTAAACTAATTAATGGATGATACTTAAATCTAAATCTTTGTTCTTCAACTGTAACAACGTAGTGCAATCTTTTAAAAATTATTTCATACACGCCTTTACATTATTAACACTTAATTTGCCTATTTTACGGCGTAAATATTTAATAGAATTGAAGACAGGATCCAACCTAGGCACCGCTCTGAATTCGGCAACTCTCTCTTATAATTGTTTAACCCTTTAACTGCGGGTACTTTTAGTACAGGCGATCGCTCTAAACGCAAATAAAAGAAATAAATACATGACATATATATATATATATATATATATTGTGATACAGTGACGGATCAAAAATATGTGCATGATAAAGTATGCATTATGTAACGATAAGAATTTAAAACTTTATTTTAGTTACTTTTTATAAAAAAATATTTTTATAATTTAGTGGCACATAAGCCACATCCGCAACAAATGGTTTATATACCACACCCGCAGTTAAAGGGTTAATAACAATTTTTTATAGGTATGTTCAAGATGTAACTGACCTACAAGCTGCTGTGCAATCACAAAGCCACGTAATGCACTGCCTTCTGTAAAATATATCTTTCTTAAAAAGTAGATAATTCGGCCCGTTATCAAAGGTATTCGTTTATCATGGCGTTCTTAATAAGCTAATGGTTAACTGAAACCCAACAACGAATTGTTATCAATTCCACTAGTGATATTTTCTCAAAAGAAACAAGAAATTCTAACAATATCTTTCCCATGAAACTTATGGGAATCTTTATAAAATATAATACACCTTCTATTTAGAAATTTTTTGCGTGTTACATAATTTTAAATCGTAGTTTTATGAGTTTCATTTGTTATCGCTTAAACTGGCTGCTGATTCAAGGATGATTCAATAATTCGTAAATGAATGAATGTCAACAAATGCTGCCAGGTTAGAAAACAATGGAAATTAAATCGGATGTGTTTATCACAAAACCTCAATTTATTTCTAGCAAAATTTACTATTTAAACCTCCCTATGATTCTGCATCGGCAGAAGGCATGAGTTATTTATGGCGAGAATCATCTCAGAGAAAAAAAACTTACAAATGTTTAACGTGTCCATTAAGGAGTTCAGTTGTCAGGAGAGAAACCATGTTATTAGAGTCATTAAACACCTTTACAATAGAATGTAAGTAACTGTAATCTTCCTTACTGATGTGGAAAAGAGTGTTTCCTTGTATGACAGATGAGCTCTAGATTGGGGAATAACACATTTATCATTTGTAAATCATTTCTTGGCTCATTGTCCTATCCTATGTAACACATAACTCTTACAAATGTGCAGATCCATCAGTTGATATAATCATAAATAGTGCTACAAATAACATCTGGTTGCATGACACGAAAAATTTGACTACATTTCCATCCTTTCTTAACAAACGAAATCCCTTCATCTTAATTCCCGTCAAAAATATTGATTTTTAAATTTGCTGTCGAATTTTAAATCACCTTGTATGTAATAAAACTTTCAAAATTGTCTGCTAGGATAAGAAATAGTGATCAATAACATAAAAATGCAGATAAAACTATTTAATGAAAAATTTTCTTAAGAATTAAAAAATATGTTATTGGTTATCAAATTATGTAATCTCTATTAGTTGATTAAAGACATATTATTTGATGAATGCGCATGTTATTAACAATCAAATGCGCAAAGACGAAAGATCCAATTAATATATCCTTGAAGACCAAAATGCTAACAAGGAGAATGGCGTAAAGCAATGAACAGCCGAATTATAATATTCATGTTATTGCGTTTTGTCCGGTGATTTGTCAATATTTATGAGTCTTCAACGATGCTACAATCCAATACTCTCTACAAAACGCTGATATTGATTTTGAAATATCGTCAATGAGTCAGACTGAAGATGACGTCTAAGCAACCCAAACTACGAAGAGTTCCAGAACTCTTCAATTTTTTAAATTCTTATGAAAGTATACATTCAAAAATGAAAAAAGGGATATTAATATTTTTGTTTATTTTAGAGAAATATATGCAGCATTCTCATTGGCTTAAACGTGGAAGAGAAACAACAGCTTGAAAAATAAAAATAAAAAATGTTTCTCTAATCTCACTTTCAAATCTTCTCATATATACAAGTTGTATCAAACTCAGTTTCAAAAATATTAATAACTAAAAAAATAAAATAATTAATAGCGGCTATTTCTACTAACAATAAAGGAGAATGCCTGTGTGTTGGTCCTTTAGAGGGCAGACCGTTGGAATTAGAGCTACGAAATTTGATACAAATATACTTTGGAGGGCGGGAATGTGTACCTCGAAGCCCTTTTTTAGAAATTTTAATTAAAATGTTAATTAATTAAAGATTTTTGAAATCTCGTCGGTTTATGCTTAATAACTTTGGAACAGTTACAGCTCAAAATTATTTTTTACACCATCTGAAAGTGCACAAAATTACCTTTCCAATGATAATAACTAAGTTTCCGTACAACGTTTTTTCAAATTTTAATAAATTTTTAAAAATATTTTTTTGCATAATTGACAACAATACTTTTCATTGTTTCAAAGCAACTGAAACAGTTTTCAATGTTTAAATAAATATTTAATTGCACATTTCTCTTTAATTGTTGTAATCTGAGATAATATCTTCATACAATTTTGCTTTCATAGTTTATTTAATCAAAATTTTTGTGAAATGTGTAGACCAAGCTATCCAAGATTTTGCTTTGCTTACATTAAGAAATATATCCAGTAAGTTGAATTGTTATGGTTGCTTTTTATTCATTCTTTTCTCAGCAAGTTTTAATCCAGCTGACATACCGCTGGCCATAACTTCCAGTTGGAAAAATGCTTTTAATGATGTAGAATATTATATTTTATGTTGTTTAAGTACATAAAGTATAATTAAAGTCTAAATGTTTTACCCCATAGAGAAATGTTTTTTCGATTCGTTCGAAAATGGGGTGGGTGGAGGTAGGCGATCCTTGATGACATATCTAGACGTCTACATGAAATAAAAATTATCGAAATCCGTCGAGTGGTTGAGGCTAGCGAACTGTCTGAAGGTTTTACCAAATTATTTTAAATATATAGATGACGTTGGCTAAACAACTTAAATAGTCACCAAGTCTGGGCAAAAAAAAGGGAAAAGTAGTTTTTGGTCTACTTCATGCATTCTCCTAGAGATGGAAACAATGCACAAAGCATAACACAAAATTGTAAAACACTGTATTTGACATTAAGACTTTGGTTTTTCATTCATCATTTTTTTTCTTTGGGTAAGAACACCAAAGAAGAAAAGTATACAAGAATCAGCCCTCCATGGAGGAAATGATTTTGAATGTACTGACTCGAACAAAAGGGACATAATTATAAAGGCAGGACAAGATTTTTTTCATATAAATTAGTTGATTATTCATGACCTAATTTAAGTTTATCTGGAGAATAAAAACATCTTAATTTGGAAACATGCACAATTTGTGTGGGTTGTTTTTTATTAAAGAATTGGATTTATCAATTTTAAAAGTTACTTCAGAACATTGTTTAATAATTTCATATGGACCAGAAAAAGAAGGACTTTATTTTCTAGTATGAGAATAATGAATATCTTCATAAGCAACAAGATCACCTGGATTAAATTTATTTTTAACAGAACGAGAATCATATCTTATCTTATTTTTTATATGAAAGTCTATTGTTCTATGTACAGCCAAATTACGAGCTTCGTTAGCATGTGCATAATTAACCGAGCGAAGCGAGATCTACATTTTAACTCAGCCATTGAGAAATTTGTCTGTCTGTAAATTTGTTTCTTACGCGATTACGACCAAACGTGTTTTTCAATTTCCTTCGAATTTGGCATAAATTTTTCCTCAAGAAATAGAAGACCTTGAATGTGTTTTATTTCTTTTTTAAAAATTCGTTTCGACTTTGAAGCCATTTTACTGATTTCGTCGTTTTTGCGAGTCTGGCGAGTTTGGCACCATTAAAACGTTTGAATTATTTTGGTAAAGGCGAGACGTGCAAATTCAATCTTGTAAAAACTGATAAAAGCAAACATTTGTTTTTCAATTTCATTAATACGATGAAAACAGACATATATAATGGTAATTTTGTTCTTACCGATAAAACAGATACTTCGCTGTCATATTGTTAATACGCATGAAAGCAAAGATTTGTGAAAATAATTCTCATTAATAAAAGAGAGAAAATAAATTAAATTATAAAATATAATTATAATAAAAAATATAAATATAAAATAATATATACATAAATCATAAAAAAGTATATAAAAAATAATAAAAAATATACAGTTAAAATAAAATAAAATTATTAGTTTCTCTTGTTGACAATTTTTTTTCCTTTTTAGTTCCATATAATCTTGTTTTTCTCTTTTCGTTAAAGGTTCTTCAGTAATTCTACAAAACGGTTCAGATATATAGAGCAGTTTATATAAAAATTCCAGTTCAACACTTAAGATTCAGAAAGATATCGGCATTTCAAGAACTGAATTGGTTTTCTCTTCTAAGAGAAACAAAATGGTGAGGTTTTTTTTTCTACCAGCTGATATATTTTAAATCTTCGAACAGTAATATTTAATTGTATGAAAGAATTGAAATCCCGAATACTTATGAATATATATAAATTTAATATATTAAATACATACAATTGCAGTTCGGCAGTTACTTTTCGTAGATTTCATTTTTTAAAATATTAGTTTGTGAGAAAACGCTCATAATTTTGTTTCTCTAAGAGAACAAAAGCAATTCAGCTCTTGTCATGCGGAAATCCTTCTAATTTTTAACCGTAGCGAACTGGAATTTTTATATTAGCTGCCCTATTTATCTGACTTTGAAATTATGAAGGAAAAATTATGCTTTTTGAGCATTTGCAGTTAAAAATTAATTACTAAAAATTCCTTTTCCTTTATTTTTCAATTTACTTCAAATTTTAATACTAAGCTTCTGTAAAATATTGTCACGTATTCTGTAATTTTGGTATAATTTGTTGAAAACACTGCATGTAAAAACAGAAAAATGAGGGAAAATTTTGGATTTTGTAAAGAAAACCTTTATAACTTCCAGAATATACCTGCTATTTTTACTAAAATGCATGTCAATTTTATGCACATCAAACGAAATCATTGATGAAAGTTTCATCCCGTTATCAGTTTTCTATGAAACGGGATGAGTCGAAATCCCTTTTCGTCTTCATAATTTTGTGGTTCCGTCGCGACGAGAATTTCCCTGTAATATGTGATATCCGTCTACTGTATGTCCCACGGTTCTCCGCAACTGATTGCGGACCATTCTATCCATATTAACTCCAAATTTGTCACATTTTAAGAATTGTGCTTAAACTTACGGACACCAATGCACCTCCTCGAGAGTCAAATTATGATGTCTTACAAACGTCATTACAAACAAAGCTGTCTTCACTATGAATAACAACATTCACTAAACTTTTAAAAAATGCGATGAAGAGAAAATCTTTCATTTTTTTTATTTGGTCGAGAGTGAGGTCTACTGTTCACAGAACTAATAGTAGTTATTTTGACCAATAGGAGAGTCATAAGGTAATGTGCCAACCAACAAATATGCGGGAGGATATTTGGTTATTGAATGGGGAGTCTGTCTCTCGACGGGAGACTGTCTCGGTGAAAGGGCCGCTGGGATTGAGGGGCGTAGACTTACTTACCTTATTCAACTGTGACTTTCTGTGACTAAAGTTTTTCTATGCGGCTAAAGTTTTTCTATGTGACTAAAATTTTTCTATGTGACTAAAGTAGTTCTATGTGACTTTGACCTATGATGTATGCTCTATGACCTTTCTCTGTTAGATGAAACTAAAACCAATTCAACTCAATTAATTGGATGGAAAGGACAGCTCAATTAAATCAACAATTGTTAATAATAATTAATTAAGGACAGTTAATTAAGCGATTACTCAACTGTGACTTTCTGTGATTAAAGTAGTTCTATGTGACTTTTTTCTATAACCTTTCTCTGTTAAATTAATTAATCTGAATGAATTAATTAATCTGAAATAAATTAATTATTAATCTGTTAAAATCCATTTAATATACCGCTCACAACCGATGCGTGCGTTCGCATCGGTCCCTGTGACGTCATCAAAATTCTTCGTGATTTTCACCAAATTTTCAAATCGACTGTGCCTAAACCATAATTACAAATTCTAACATTATTTTTGCAATCTTCAATGTCTACCTTTCTCTCTAAAATGAAACTAAAACCAACTCTTTATGCTATTTGGTTGCGGAGCTATAAGCGTTGAACTTTACCACGAAATTCGACGTAATTCAACAATTCTTGAGTAATATTTCGCGTGAACGTAGGATTGATGAATGAATTGCCAAATTTACTTGGATAGTCTGCATGCGCGCGCATCGGTCACTGTGACGTCATCAAAATTTTTAGTGGTTTTCACCAAATTTCAAATCTACTGTGACTAAACCATAATTCCAAATTGTAAAATTCTTTTTGCAATCTTCAATGTCAACCTTCCTCTGTTATATGAAACTAAAGCCAACTCTCTCTGTGGTTTAGATGCGGAGCTATAAGCGTTTAAAAATATCACGAAAATAGTCGTAATTTTTTCCTTTCCCGACACACCATTAGACCACTATGGAGAGACGTAAATCTACGTCAAAACTATGTCGCCCAGTTGCTGAAGCATATTACAGCACGAGGAAGACGGAGTCATACTTTTTCTATGTACGTTCTACAAGTGTCGGGTAGGCTACCTGGCTTGTCCTGCTTGCGTCAGCTGCACGTCTTGCCTGTACGTAGGGATATGCCAAACATATTGATGAACAGTTTTTCACTATAGTCCGTCAAAGGCACAGGCAGTGATTCTATGCAAGTACCAAAAAACTTGTTGTCGTATTTGCTTAAGGTATCTGACTACGTCTAAAAGACGGTTTTGGGTCGAAATTCACAAAATTTTTTTATTATTTAAAAAATTTTTATGGTTTTACTTTAAAGCCCATTTATTTAGCTTTCTAAATCTGGGTTTATTTTATTTTTACGATGAATAGAAACGAAGATATAGAATTTTTTATAAAGCACGGTAGCTAAAAACGAAACCGGAAGTTGGCTGTTTTCCCTCGTTATACCCAATACACCGCACTCTGACGTATAAATTAATTTGCTTTTTATTTATTTCGATTAATTATACACTCTATCTGCAAGTCATGTCAATTTGAATAAGATTTTGAGTTTCGACAAGCTACTATGAACATTTTTGCCAAAATGCACATTTGTGGAGTTACAAAATTCACGTTTTGGGACATCGATAGCTTAATTGTTGTTTAATGATTGATTTTATGGTCTTAAAAGAGTATTTCATGAACTGGGAACAATTTCTGGCCAACATATACATTGAAATAATATCTTAACCTCAATAACCATAGAATCGTCACTTCTAATAGACAGTCTTTGGCAGGAACAAAAAACGCTAGAAAAAAATTACGGACTCTCAGAATGAAAAATATGATAAGATTCTGAATAAAGAAGGTATATCCTACAAATGTTACAAATTTCAAAAGAAATTAAATAAATATATTTTTAATGAAAAGCACACAAAAATTAAAACTTTAAACGCGTTTTTTGGAAAACTTATATTTCGTCAAAAGTCACTTACGCAAAACACGATATCTCAAAACATTATCTACAAATTTCCTTGAAATTTTGTATATATGTTGTCTTAAGTGTAGTTAAGGCGATGAACTAGACATATAGTTTTGAGATCAATAGTTTTTGATTTAAAGCTGCCTAATGTTGATTATACCTATGCATTTTGTGAAATTTTGAATAAGAGAATACTCGACTGGCCATAACTTTCCTGTAAATGCAAGTATTTCTTAGATCCTAGTTCATTGCCTTCACCATAGCTGTAAATGTGTTGTGTAGAGAAATAATTTAAAAATATGGATTAGAATTTCTGCTAGAGTGTTTTGCTTTTTGCTCTAATTTTACCCTTTTTTACCAAAATTATCCAATTTTACTGAATCTCAAGTGACATAAAATTTCCTGACTGGTATTAATGGTTGTTTTGAATCATATTGAGTCAGAAAATGAACTGAAATTGCACATTAAAGCGCTTTTTCAAAAATTCGTTCCCGCACGTAGTCAGATACCTTAAACTAAAAGAGACTATAAAGATTTTTTTTATATTTAGTAGTTCGAATAAATAATGTAAAATTAAAAGTAAATAGTAAGTATTTTTAATTAATAAAATAACAAAAAATTTAAATATAAATTTTAGTAAGTAAGTGTGAAATTTTAAAACACTAACAATATAGAGCACTTGGAATAATTACACTATAAAACTTTAAAAATAAACTATACAAATAACTTTTACTTTATTCAAAGTTTTTTCAGGATTTTTTTTATTTAGCACACCGTTCATCAGCAAAATCCTCTAGTTTATTAAAGGCCGTAAAAAAATTACCAGTTACGATGAATAAGGATACAAGATATAACTAACGAAAAAGAGTTCATGAATAATAACAATTTACATTTTTTAGCTTTGGCTTATGTTAACCACAATAAATTTCAATTATGGACTTAATTAATATTATTATTATTATATTAGTTATTATGGACTAATGGAATTAATTAATATTTTAACATTTTGCACTCGGATATCTCCTCTAAAACAACATTCTAGAAGGGGGGGGGGGGTTTTTTCATGTTCCTTGATTTCGATAGTTCAGAAAAAATACCTCCAGAGTTATAAGAAATCGCTGATTAATTTTTCGGGGAAAAAAAAACTTATACAAATACTGTTTTTACTTCTCCAAGCTGTAGAATGATCTCTTGTATTCGGAGAAGAATCCTGCATCTAATTACTTTTCAGAGTGCAAAAGGATTACATTAAGTTAATAAGAAATTAAAGTAAGAATAAAGTCCTCGAATGGGATAATCCAGGCAATAAGAGAAAGATTTGAATTACAGTATTATTTAAAAGTATTAATAAATCATGCATAATTAACATATCAGCAAAGTAATTTTAATGAATAAAGTATTAAAAATTATAATTGAAATTTTTGGTTCATTTAAAGGAAATACATAAATAAGTAATTTTAATAAAGGAACGTTATATAGTTATTTGGATGCAACAATTAGTCTATAGAACTTCAAAATAAGCTGAGATTTATATTTAAAAAGTGATGGGAGCCTGCCTTTTTCAAACAGCCGCTGTTGTTAAAGGCGTAGGACTACTTCACTCGCATGATTCTTTTGTTTCTCGAAGTTTCTCGGTTTCTTTTTGTTACTCGCGATACTCTTTGTTTCTTGAAGTTACTTTCAATTCTCTTTTGTTCCTTGAAGTAACTCTGAATTTTCTTTTGTTTTTATCTCAATTTTCTCAATTTTCAACTCAATCACGAAATCTTGCTAGTGAAAACATGGGAATCGAGAACGTCAGCCAATTGTGCGCGCGCACCTCATGGGTATGACGTCACTAATTCATGCGTATTTTTGCCCAACATTGCGACTCAGTAGTAGCTGAACTACAGTTCCGATTTTCAATTTTTTTGTATCTTCTGTTGTTATCCTTTAGCTCTAAAATAAGACATTAGTTATATTTTTAACATATGTAGTCACTGAGATATAGAGTATCTCCCATACAACGTTTATTTATGGCTCTTCGGCGTGTGAATCAAATTGTTTCCTGAGACCCAATGGGAGGGACGTAGTCCTACATTAAAACGATATTATCAAAAATAAATAGTACAACTGACATCTCATGTGTATACAATGAGATTTTTTCCTCCCGATTTGAATGCATTGTACGACTCCTTGGGTAAATTATTTACTCGAGATATTTCAAAATTATTCACATATGATCATTGAGGACACACGGTTCGGACGTATTGAACCTTCCAGAAGGCACGCATATGCAGGAAATCCCTATAACGTGTATCGCTTTAGCGTATGTAAACAATCAACAAGAAAATATATAGCAAATTAAAAGAAATTTTTTTAAAAAGTTTTTTTACAAGGTAAGTAAAATTTTAAACTAGAGCAAGAAAATATATTTTAATTAGAATACAATGAAATTAAAGTAAAATAACAAAAGAATTGCATCGTATTACATATTTATATAGTGTTGTTCTACAAAAATAAATAGAACTTTTATTTAAGTAATCTGTATTTATTAGCTTTATACTAAACAAAGATTATATAAATGATAATTGCACTTAAATTTATAGAAGAACGATATAAGTATGTAATGCGATCATAAGTATCTCCTGTTTATGCGCGCCAGACGGAAGATTAACTAAAAAAAATACAAAAGTCTTTTTACAATTTTTAAAGATTTGAACTATAAACGGATTTTTTTAAAATGAGAACAATTTTTTATTAGAAATTCAAGGGACTTGAGAGAAAAAAAAATCGAAAGACCGACGAATTCAAATTAAAAACTTTCGAATGATTCAAGTTTGACTGTATTTCCAAATTTATTGTTCTAATTTAGCTTTAAAATTAGCATAACTATTTGTCCCAGCTTAGAAAATGGCTAAGCTGAAAATGACCGAAAATTGTTGGATGTTATCGCATCCATTCAATAAGTTTTCTTCTTCAGTTTCTTTGAAAATTCCCAGACACCAGTGGTACGAGTCAGACTGTGCCACACAGTTCCTACTTCGCTTTTACATGTACCGCGCCGTACTCGTCCCGTACGTGCCACAAGTGTTGGCAGGGCGCTGTTTCGCTATACTAATAAACCGATTACCGCACGTTGCTACACAGAGCCGACAAAGTGGAGCACAGAAACTGCGCTGCTTTCTTTGTGCGGAAATTTGCGGTATCTGCGGTCATTAGCAAGGAAAACCAAGGGAGAAACCGTATGGCACAGAAACTGCGCTGCGTTCACTGCGTCGCCTGCGCCTCAATGTGTGGTGAGAATTAGCGTAGCAAGAATGCCATGATAAAATGAATACCTTCGATAATGGGACGTATTATCTACTTTTTGAGAAAGATATATTTTAGAGAAGGCAGTACATTGCGTGGCCTTATGATCGCACGACAGATGGGAAGTCAGTTATCTCGTACATATCTATAAAGAATTCCTTATTAAACAATTACAAGGGAGAGTCGCCGAATTCAGACAGGTGCCTAGATTGGACAGGTAGCCTATCTTCAATTTTATTAAATACTAGCTGATATACCCGACGTTGCTCGGGATAAAAATATTTTCAAGTCCAATTACTTATAACACTTTCAATTTAATAAAAATGTTTTTCGAGGAAGCGTCTTTCGTTGATTTTCGTTAATCAACTGACCCTTTGGACCAGAAGTGAAACACCCTTTTTTCTCTCTCCTTAGTTTGAACCACCTGGCAAGAATCTCGTAGTCCTTCGTACTCCATTTTCCCCTCCCCATCATTGCTACGGCAACAGCAGAAACGCTTTCATATCTTGTATTTTTTACCATTATCCGGGCTACAATTCTCTTCTCTTTAGAGTATCTGTCACAGACCTGAAAAAACAGCATAGTGTTCTTTCTTCTTCTCCTGAGGCTCTCTCCCTCCGGTAGAGAATGGGGTCAACAATCTTGAAGGATTTTACAATTTGTATTTTTTTCCCGATTTTTAAATTCATTCCTTTAAGTTGAAATATTCTACTTCAAATGTATTTTCATACATGTCTAAAAAATTTCTTTTATTTCAGATAAGTTTGATCTATGGATGATTATGCTGCTTACAGTTGCATTTGCCATGTTTATATTGCTTTCTGGAATGTTTTGTTTCCTGGGTCGTATTCTGAACAAAATATCAGAAGGTGAATAATATACTCAGAGCTTTCATCATCACAGTAATAAACTGTTATTTTTTCACTTGAAAAATTTTCATTTTGTGAGAGAAAAGATGGTATTTTTATACACGAAGTGCATGACTTGTATAATAAAGTATTGCACTATACTTTATTATACAAGTATATACAAGTATTATACAAGTATATACTTGTATAATTATATACTTACACTTATATAATTATATACTTGTATATAATTATATAAGTGTATATATATATATATATATATATATATATATATACACTTATATAATTATATACTTGTATAATAATACAAGTATATATTATACAAGTATTATACAAGTAGACTTGTATTATAATTGTTCATAAGAAATAGCGAAAAAAGGAATATAAATCACAAAATGTTGTTGGTTGTAATTTTTAGAAGAACCTCAAATTAAATTTTTTCTCTTCTTTCTCCGTTTATATTTAGTGAAAGATAAAGAATATTACTATCTTTAAAATTCAAATTAGTCAAGTGAAAAAAATTGCCTAATGACTACTTACAGAATCTTATTATTGCTATGTAAAACAGTCGTTTGAATAAAAATAAAGTATCACAATTTGTTTCTGTGTTTTCCTTCGTAAAATATATTTTAACATAATTTCTCATTCGCAAGAAGCTGAGTATACTCAAAAATTCTTCTGTTGTGCTTACTGACTTCCGTATTTACTGCAAAATATGAAATGTTTTGATTTATAAACATTCACTACAATATTTCTTTTTGAATATCGCATACACATTCAAAGTTTTCAAATCCTAGGAAAGAAGTAGTAAAAATAATTTTTGTTTGATTCAGTTGAAAGATTTATAAGTTTTCGTGAGGTTTTCTAATGAATACTTTGTTTTTAAATTTCTGATTTATCAAATACACAGACGGCGCTTTGTTATCGTCAAAAACTCCGTTCCTAATATTTTTAGAAATTTTGACATTTTAAATTCCCGAGTCAGAAAAAAAAAAATTCTTTTGCGAACTAAATAACAAAGAGCGTTCAAATCTTCAAATTCTGCACTCAGATCGTCCAACTTACCCTAATGTGCCAAGTAAATATAATCCGGCGGAGTTGTATTTGTTTTTCAAACGCATTTTCAGTTGGTAATTAAATCATCATAAAGATGTGCTAGGCATAAAAAAGGGGAATCAGACTTGGCAACAACCACTAAAAAGAAGAACAGAAAACTAAAACAAAACAAGTAAATCAGCCACATAAAGTATTTAACTCTTTAATCCCAAGGTGACTTTTTTTCTTCTAGCCCCCTTAAAACTGGGCCTTTCTGGAGGGATACGACATGAATTGGACTCTTCCAACCTGGGTAGCCATTTACCCCCACCACACCACTCCTGCTATATTCAATTAAGGCGCACATAAAAGTTCTGTGGTTGGCAAGGATAATTGGACCCCCTACCGCGCTTATCTCTGAAGCGACCTCATAACATTACCTAACCTCAAATGAAGCCAACCGCCTCAGACAGACTTTCATCGCTGTTAAGGGGAAATTTTTTGACCGCCCGGGACCACCTCGCTCGATGTGAGAGGGTTAAAGCTGTATCTATGATATATAAGACATAACTGTCATTGTCGTCGTATGGCATTGCGAACTTTCTGAACGATTATCTTTATATCTCGGACAGCCACATCAACAATCGAGTTGCATCCAATAAAGCCTCAGCACTGTCCATGAAATTATTATTCACCAAAGCATCTAAATGAAGTTAGAAAATGAAATCAAAAGAGGAAAATTCTTACAGTCTTGTGGAAGAATGTATGGGACCACCAAGTCCTCATTAATGCTGACCATATGCTTGTTTTAGTGTCGATTAGTGCCACGTCTCAAATTAGCTAAAGAATCGCTTTTCTGGAATCCCATTCCATAGAATAGTAACTGCTCGATCTGTTGTTCTGTCCAAAATTCCAACAAAGCTTCCTTTTATTAAGTGGTCCCAAAAATTACCGCACCAAAACTTTGCTGCAACATGAGGGTTTTCCAATACGACTTTCCACTTGAAGTTTACGTCGACCCAGCATGCATGTATGATTCTTACTCTTCTTGAACTCTTAATCCTTTCATAAGTTTCTCCAGACGTTGGGAAAACATGCTGTATAACTCTGCTCTGCTCTCTATACAAAACTAGCCGCAGTAGCTGCGTAACTGTATCTCATGTTTGAGACTGGAGGGTCGCGAATTCGAATCCCGATTTCGAGCGAAGATTCTTATTGCATATGGGCCTGGTAAACTTTAAATCTTTCTATAGTCGGTCTTATTATGGACAAGGATTTTCACAGATTGAGTGAAGATATTCTAGAGGTAACCTAGAAAAGTGCGACAGTGGACGAAATTAAGCGAAATTCTTGGGTCATATCGCTGGAACTGGAGAGCATTCGCATGATTCTGAAATGGCTGAGGTCATAAGTAACCTTTCTAAACCATCTACTAAGAAAGATCTTAGAAGCTTCATGTGCGCTGACGGCTGCTACAGGGACAACATTCCCAATATCTTTCAAATTACTTTAACACCAACCGGTCGTACTAAAGAAAGATGACAAATACACTTTCCTATTGATTAGGAAAAAGCTTTTGAAAAAATTAAAAGCAATCTCCCCAGAATGTCGACTCTACACACCCCAGACATCTGTCGTCCATTGTATCACAGAAACGTCAACAACTGGAATAGGAGCGTGTTAAGAAATTTCTTTACCATTTTTGCAGATTTAATTTTGAAATACATTATTTAAACTGATATACAAAATCACTATAAGCTAAATAATCAGACAAATTTAAAGTATTACGTTCTTTATTATAAAAAAGTATTTATTTATTATGTCATTTACAATCACATATGAATATTATTTGAAAATATTTTCTATACTCTAAGTAATGTATCTCACTAGAAGAGTCCGTGTTCTTGATCAGAGTTATATAAATCAATGATGCTAGATTTCTGCAAAAATAAATAAAGAAATAAATTCAGTGGGTGAAAAGACATTTTATCATCTTCATACTATTAAAAATGTTAATTTATTAACCAGCATTTGAAATTATACCTTTAGACATTTTTTTCAACTTCCTTATGAGCATTTTAAATATGTATTGTATAGAGAAAGAGAATGGGAGGAAAATCAGTGGGGGTATATCTATGGCTTAGAATAAGAACGACCAGTGTCATGATTAATGGCATTGACATTGGTTGTTCATGTTTTAAAATACGATCAAAACTTAGGCTGGTAACATAATTATTTTATTTGAAGAATTAGATAAGACTAAAGGCATTGATTTCAATTTCCTTTAGAAATTCAAAAACGATACATATTAAAAATTGTTAAAAAAGAGAGTAATAAAATTGATATTAGTTGTTATTTATCCAAGCCAAAGTTATAAGTTAACAACTTAGAAGAAATATTTTTATTAAATTTTAGAATATTTAATGTTTTAGAGTCTTAAAAGAACTATTTCTCTAAGTGTTTGAATTATAACACAGTTTAATATTCCAGTAAATGATTTAAAAGAAACATTTTAGAAATATTAGAGAAATCTTTTATAAATGTTTCCTAATAAATTGCTATCATTCATGTTTTCTTTGACTCTGTTTATGCTTATGCACTAAATGTGAAATTTAACTATGTATTTATTTTTTAAATGATAATTTCAAATATTTATTATACTACATGATAAAAATGTTGCTTTTTATATATTTTATAGTAAGCAATTAAAAATAAATTAAATCATTTTTTACCTTTATTTATATAAAAACTTATATTACTAATTTATGCAGACTCCAGATCTCAATAAACCAATATTTTTTTAAACAGGTTAGAAATTTTTTCTCAAGTTAAATAAAATTTGAAATATCCCTTCATGACTTTTGTTTCCAGTTAGTGTGCTCAAAAGTGACTCTTTTTATCGTTAAATAGTCTGTTCATGAATACATGATAAAAATTTTAGGAAAGAAACGTAATTGTAAACAATAATATGTTGGTACGAATGAAATTTTCTCTTAAAAATTGTTCTTCGTAAAAAATGTGTCGATTTAGTTCTAAAACAAGAACATATACTAATAACACACACATAATATAAATAAAAAGTTTATGAAAAACAATTTCAAAATATAATAAATCGCACATATAAAATTTTGTTAGCTTTATTTTCAATTAGACGTTTAACTAGCATGGAATATTTTGTTGTTTATTTAAAAGAATTTATTTTTTGTAAATTGCTTAAGTTGCATGGCTTGCTGCTTTTTTATTTTGATGGAATTTCTCTTTAATTGTTTCCATTGCCTCTTATTCAGTTTTATTTTTCAAAATATTCTATCGTTTTTTCATTTGATATGTATAAATACATGTGATTGATTTACAGATTGTTCTACATTGGAACTTTTTTAGTGTTAAATGTAGCTATCAGTATAGTTAATATTATGCAGTTAGAGTTCATTTTGTTATTTTAAAAGCATTGTTAGAAACTGGTGAACCAATTTCATATAATTTTATATCTCACAATGTTAAAATTTGCCAGTTGCAGATTGTATAAAAGATTTATTTTGAATATCATCAAATTGTAATAGGCAGGTTAAATAGAGATGATATTATAGGTACATTGAACATTTCAAAAGTCAGTTGTCTGAGGGTGCAGAACATTCCATATATACTGTCATTAAATTGTTCAATTATAATGCTAAAATGATTTTTGACTAATGCAAGTAGCAGTTTTGACTGATGCAAGCAGACTTTTCTTGAACAAACATTGAGTTGCATGAAAACAGACATAAAATCAAGTGATTTGTTCATAATTTCAATTGTCTAATTAACCTTATATTAAGTTTACATGGTAAATTGTAAAATTAAAATATTTGCATCAAATTTTCATTACGAGTGCAGTAAAATCTGATTTTCCTTCTGCAACCCCCCAAGAGGTTCTAAATTTTTTCGGTTCATTTTCCCCTGCAAGTCTTATTATTTATTAGAAATGTCTGCCTTTATTTTTGGTTATTATGAATATCTTGGCTGCAATCTAAGTGTTATTAGTTTTATTTACCAATCACCATGTATATTACAACATCACAAGAATAGAAGTCTTAAGTAACTTTTCCGAAACAAAAACACCCAAAACAGACAATGGTGCAGATTTCTACTATTCTATTGCATCCGCTATTTCTATAGCTATAACCAATCTCCATTCTTAATTTCTACTACTTCGTACGGTAAAATTAGGTTAACCGTCCTTCTAATACCTCTCACTTCTTATTATTTGTAGCATTCTCTATATGTGTTAGTCAGCGCTCTTCTGCAACAAGGCTCACGAGAGTCAATTACTATCAGGCTCAAGTAGATCAATCAATTTTTGACCTGTGCGTCACCACAAAATTGAGCGATTTCAATTCCTCAAAAATGACTGCGGTAGAAAAAGAAAATTGAACAAAGGAAAAAAAATGAAATGTGGCACAAGATTAATGGCCTCTTGATAAGTCAGAACCAGCAAATGAGGAAGCAACCACTTCTTACTTTTGAAAAGAAAAACTAACGGAGGCCATTGATTGTAAAGATAGGAACGTAATTCTGATAGATTTTACAGTCGGATGGATAGATGATAAGTTTTATTAAGCCGTACTGTGATCAAAGGTAAAATAGAATGAAGTGGAGACAGAAATTCAACTTATAAAATTAAAATCTGAAAACCCAGTCAACAGTCAAATCAAATTCAAAATCAAGCCTAAAGACAGGCTAAAAAATTTTCAAAATCAAAAGAATGTCAAATCTTCTCATCAAAAGACAATGCCAACCAAAACCTAAAGCTTTTAATAGACGAAAAGAATAATTTACTAGAAAAATGAGTACAAGGTAGAATTAGTGACAAAATCATATCGGATGTCATATTTCGATACTTTCTGAAGATCATAGTACTGAAGATTTTTTTTAAACTTCAGAATCCCCAGAGACGTCACAAGATTTCAACAGTTACATACTCACGCTGAGAAATAAGCATTTCTTAAAGCATCTAAATTATTGAAAGAACAATATGATTGTCGATTAAATCATAATTTTCTAAACTTTTGCACATCGTTTATTACAACAATAACGAGATATTACTTTGACACTGGTCATTCTTAAGAACATATCCATCCAAGCAAGTGCAAATTTCCTTTCCTATCACCACTCGGCATTGTCCATCGAAGCAATTTTGCTCTTTACAGGTGGTTTCTCTAAAAGGAAATAGAATAATTCATTTTTGAAAATACTTACGTTACCGATAAATTGCTGAAATTAGGTAATAGTCCGATTATCTAGGTAATCTTCAGATTAATTCGCCTGATCCGCTAAAGTAAAGAAAATTGTTTCATTATTTTACATCAGCTAATTAGTCTGCAGATTACAAATAATAATCTGCACATTATTAACTATGCAGGCATTAAGTTGCCAATAAAATATTTTTTCGAGCAGCAGTACCTCTAAATAAATTCTCAGATAAACTACTAATAAAAACTGGGTAAACTATTAATTGAAAAACGTACTACTAGAAAAACTGGATGCTACTAATAAAAAAAGGCGCTATAGCTTTATTCTATAAAGTTACAGGCAATTTCCTATAAAAATTAGCAAACAATAAATAAATTAAACTCACAGTATTTGGTACATAATAATATTTACTTACTGATTAATTTGGTATAATAATCAGCAGGTTCTGATTATATAAAAACACTAACAATTGTTGAAACATATTTATACAATTTGTGAATCACAATCAAAAGTTTCAAAGCAAAAAATATTAAGAATTGTTGTGACATATAATTAGTTATTTATTTTTCGATATCTAAAGAAAAAACTAGATAGAATCAATCATTTAACGTAACAGTTGTTAGAATTTATCTATCAACACAATAGTTTATAATATCAATGCAGCAGAATAACATACAAAGAATTAATTAAATGGAGTAAAAGTTTCAGAAAGCGGGTAAAAAAAGAAGGAAAGAAAGATAAATAAAATGAGAGAAACAAGGTTTTGCACTTTACCAATTCGAAATACGATAAAATTCAATGCGAAGAACTTATTTTATACACGATTCTGAAGTTTAACGCTACAAATTTAGTTAGTTTTTAGACTAATTGGGTAATTTGCGCATTAACTGCTTCCTATTAATCGAAGAATATACATTTCCTGATTTTCGTAAATTCTCGAAGACAATTTCGTAATAATTATTCAGTTGACTTTGAAAAATCTCACTGAAAGTAATTCACTTTAACTAACAGGAAATATTTGTTATTAGACAAATGAACGAAAATTGGACATACAATTAGATCGATGTTTAAAAGCCATAGCCATAACAATCTTTTTTCACCACAAAATATATACATAGTATTGCTATCGGTTATCAGACAGCACCGGAATATTTGGGGGAGGGGGTAATTTACCAATTTTTTGCACAATGAATGATAAGAATTTTTAATTATACTATTTGAAATTTTAATTTGGGTAACTTTCTCTCAAGCGTGCCCTAAGCAATTATTTTGAATCACCCTGTATAATCACAAAAAAGTTATAACACTTTAAAATTAAATAAATTAAAATCTTTTTGAACAAAATTAATTAATAATTTCACTTAATATGTTTGGATATAACATTCTGTATCATTTATGCCTGATATTTATGCTTCACGAAACAAGAGTACATATTAACCTGTAGACAAAGTCCCCATTTTTTAAAAATACCAAATCGGTTCAATTTTCTTTCGCAAAGAACTATTTTTCATCGCTGGAGATAATGACAGGCAATCTAAAGCCTACTTAAATGATCAGCTTCTTCGCATATTATTTTATTGTGGTTTATACTAACCAAAGCATCCGACACCTTGCAAGTGGAATCCATCGGGACAGACACATACAAGTTTACCATCTTTCTTCTCACATCTACCCCCATAGCATGTGCTAGGGATACAATTTGTAACTGTAAAGAAAATACATATATTTGAATAAAAAGTTCTGAATCAAAATCGATTAAACCCAAGAAATTATAAAACTTAAGAAGTATTTCCAAATAACCATTTATATTTTGTCTTTTCCACAAGTCGTAGATTTAAGTTAAAATTAATAAAAATCCTAGTGTGGACATCTGAATCACCATAGCAAGAGATAACAGAGCCATTCTATAACTATCAGCCCACGAAAAACATGCATGTTGTCTCGAAATATTTCATATAAATATAAAATATATATATATAAGTAAATTCACTTTAAATTTGTGGTTCCCAAGAAATCAGTTTTTAATAACCTTTATAAACATATGCATAATTCAAGATTTTACTCTAATAATACAATAGGGTGCAAAATTTAGGGAGGGGTTTATTTTTGCTCCCTTACTTTGAAGGAAATCACATGATGAGTGAGAAATTCATACTATAATTACTTTATTGCTTACCAAGAGATTACATGAAAAGGAAATTTTGCAGAAACGGAGAACAAATAATGTAACAACTAAAGCAAAAAATAATTATTTTATTGAGAGAATAGTGTCTTTAAATAAAGTTCTCTGCTAAATAGGAAGAATAAAAACGGGCTATTGCATTCTTTAATTGCAGTGCTTCTTAAACATCACTTCAGCACACTGTTTTTAAGTTTATCAAGTTGTGCTACAGGTATACCCTTTCCTCAATCAACATTTGTTTTAGCTCTTGTATATTCTCCGGTTGATATGGGCTGAAAGCTCTTGAGCTCTGGGGTCCTTTGTCCTCCAAAAAGGTCCTTTCCCCTGACATTTACTCGTATGAGATTTTATCCCCGCCTTTGTCCATACTATTTGGCGTTTAGTATCATTCGTGACATTCAAACGATTTTTAGTTGTGAAGAGGGAGCTGAATCACTATTGATTTGAAATTCTGAAAAAAAATTTTCGATCCACCTTATTGAGCATATTGGTTTAGGTCGCTGGGATCTCTAGACCTCTAGGGCTGTCAAAGAATTCCTTTTCCATGACGTTACTCGTTTGAAACCTCATCCCCGCCTTTGTCCATACTATTTGGCGTCCAGTGTTCAAACGATTTTCAGTTGTGAAGAGGAATCTGAATCACTTTTGATCCGTTCAAATTATATGATCCCTAAACCACTATAAACGCCATCAGATATGGGCAAGCCTTAGTGGCATGCATCTTTGGAGAGAAGAGGGAATAAACCACAGTTGTGATACATGGTATCCGTTTGCCTCACTCAAGTGCTGAATGATGTTTTCATTGAATTTCTAGCTATCTATTTTTGTTTTCAAAGCGACCTGCTGGATATCTGATGAGAGAAGAAGGAATAAACCAGAGTTATGATGCATGATGCATGACATCCGGCTGCCTCACATAAGTTTTGAGCAATAATCTCCTTGAACTTTTAGCGATGTCTTTTCGTTTACAAAGCGACAGAATAAATATATGATGGTGCTGTTTTTCTTGGACGACTGCTAGCAAACTCACTCACCGTTGCGCAAATTATTAGGAAATTTTTCAAAGCACGAAAACTAGAGTAAGTTCGAAATCAAACTCTCTTTCTACAGTAGTCACACAACATCCCTTCTTCAGCTTATGAAATATTCTCTCTCGCGCAAAGTCATAGAGATATTTTCTTTTATCCATATTGAACTAGAAATTAACTCAGAATTGTAGCGAAATTTTTAAATACTTCCCTTCACTCTCGTTTCTCACATCGTCATGCTCCCAGTGGTATTGCTGGTAACCATATAAAGCACTTTTGCGTAATATGTGGTGCCTGGTTGTATATGCGAATCAAGTTTGTTTTGTTGGTGGTTACAAACCTCTTTCACAAATTTCATGTCTGCATGCTTCTAAATGTGGTTGGTCCTTAAGTTCTGCACACTAGCAACATATCGTAGAACTTATAATAGCAGAATTCAAAAAATAGATGAACACTGCAAAAATTATTTAAGATCCAAAAATAAAGATTTAACCTTTATCTTAAATAAACCTAAGGAATTGAAATTCATTAACCACATAAGTAAGACAGATGACCTTCCATGCTGGTCTTACTTGTGCAAGTATCACCAATTAGCACATGAATAACAGGACAAACACAGTCTTCGATGTTACCCTGTATGATTCTACAAGCGCCTCCTATGCAGATTCTCTCTAAACATTTCACTGAAATACGAGAATTCAAATCGTTCCGTCAACATCAGAGAATGAAATCTTAGTGAAATAGATATTTATGAGATTTGCAAAGCAATAAGGCAGGTAGTTTATTTCTACATAAATTAATTATTCAAGTTCTAATCTTATTTCAAATAATTTATTATTTTGAAAAATTTTACATCACCTTTTCGACATTCATTTCCTTCAGCAACATAGTCTTCAGGGCAAATGCATGTTTCCACACCATTTTGAATCACGCATTTACCGCCATAGCATTTTTTCTCCACACAAAAGATCTCTGAAAAAACAATAAAATTTTATCATGTGCCAATATGATCTTGATTTGAACTTAGTTTAGTTACATTAACGTCCCGTTTTTAAGCAACACGAGGGCTATTTTGTGACGGACCTCGTAATTTTAAAAAGTGATCAGATGACGATGACGACACCTGACCTCCACCCCCTCTCCAAACTTCCGGACTACACCAGCGAAAGGACGTTTGGCCAGAATGTATAATTTAACGTGCAGCAGGCCCCATACACGTCAGATCTACAGTGGAATCGGGTTTCGAGCCTGGAGCCCTCCGCCCCGAAACCGAGACCTTACAACCAAGCCATCGCGGCCTGGTGTTGACTTGAGTAGAGAGCCGATGACATCCGCAATTTTTTTGGACAGCAAATAAAAATCTGTGGTATCTTCAATCTAGCGGTGCATCAGAGTACCTACCAAGTGGTCGATTAGGGGAAAGGTTAGACACTCTCATTTTGTCATATTTTAGCCTTTTCCTCTCTGGAAGCTTGAGTCTATAACGACATATATATAACGCTTCCTACAACAATTGACTAATGGATGATAATAGTGAATTATCTCCACAACGGTGTGAGTTATACACTATCGTTAAGTTAGGCGCTTTTAAGGGCAAACATTTTAATGCAAGCTTACAGTTTTTCAAGCGAGTGCGCTGCATATCTCACTGTAAGTTTTTTTAAATGCACCATTTAAAGGTATATTAAATAGCTATTAGGTAAATTTTGCCATGAAATCAGGTTATAACTTAAAAAGGTGGCAAAATGGCGTTAGGAGCTTTAATTCATCAGAAGCTGAATATTTCAAAACTTATTACAGTGCAATTCCCTAAAATGTAAAAATGTAACACCTTCGGTGTATAGAAGGGAAATTCACTTACATTTTTTACAATTCGAAGTCATCTAGTAAAATTAAGTTATTTTAAAGCAACAGAAAATCCCATACAGGAAAATATCTTTCTTGAACTTTGCCTTTTGCTATTTAAGAGGATGGAAAAAATTCCTTGTATCGGCCACCAAAAGTTTCGCCAACTTTGCAACATTTAACAGTTTATACTAGAATTTAAGTTAAATCAGTTTCAGAAAATACTGAAAATTAGTCCTAAGTTCAATGTTCAGAATTTCTGGATTCTTTTTTCTACAATATCCTAGTGAATTCTTGGCAATTTATATAACGTCACGTTTCTAGTTAACTATAAATTACGAATCGGACGGCAAGAAGAGCAGATGAAATTTCAAAATTCCAGAGTGGAGATGCGAGTTTCAAGGCTTTTTATTAGATTCCTGCATTTTTCACATGCTTTTAATTGCTTTTCTACACTAAATTCATCTTGGTGAAGAATGAGTGTGAGTAATTATTGACTTCCGTTATTTTCTTCGGTTTTGGTGTAAAGCGTATCTTGATTTTCATTCGGTCTCCAGCATGTCCAAACACCCAACATTTTCAAACTTGCGAAACACAATTATTATTGTTCTGAAAATTTAAAGTGCGTAAATCAAGCAACGCAGCTATTCTCCGTAGAAAATTGTTGTAAAATACTTTCTTTATTGGCGATTCAGCTACTTTCGATAACAGTTAGGTACACTTTATTATACTTTTTATTGACAAAAATGTTTAATGCTCATTTAAATACAGAAGCTTGCAGTACAGTACAGTACTGCGATAAAATAAATTAAAAAATGGAGCAATTAAGCCATTTTAAATTTCAATAACAGAGAGCTCGAAAATACCGTCGACGGAGTACACACTTATGAGTTCGGTCATTACCTTAGTAGCAATGACTATGGAGTATGGTGGCTATTAGGTTTTTCGGTGCACGAAAGTCATCCCACCATAAAACATTTGTCGCTCTTGGCTGTAGACTTAGAGAACGGTGAATGAGCCTATTTTAATGAAATTAATTTCCGTAGAATAGTATCGACCCCTTCAAAAACTAGCTGACCGCATTTTTTGAACTATGTAGAAAAGATAATATGGCAAAAAGTGTACTGTTTGTCGAGTTCCCAATATTTTATACCTGGAATATTTCAACAAAGAAATGGAATCACCTAATTCATGGTAGCTCTGTACAGTATTGGCCTGGTGTAAAATCTGAAAATTCTATACAGCGCATGAAAGCAATATGGAATGCTTTTCTTTAAGATAGCTCATACACCTTGTGCAAAACCAACTTTTTTTTTGTCCACTTTAACATGCACAATCACCACGAATTATCTACATTCAGAGATGCACCTGAGAAAAAAGGGCTAATAGAGAATGATAATAATTGGGATTTTCAATTGGAAGAGGACATACAATGCGAGAAGCGACAAAGTTAGTTGTGAGAGCTTTTTGCGATAATAATATAATAATAGCAACCTATGGACTTTCAAATCCTCAGAAAATGTGGGAAAATTTAAAAAAAATTACATGTTGATTTTATTCCCGGCCTTCCGTGTCATTGTGTTATAATATACGCTCTGGTTAGGCTTTGTCGGCGTGGGCAAATAAATAAATGACATATTTTACAGACTGCGAGGATCTAATGAAAAAGAACGTTGAATGCAATGATTTCATTTACAACGAAGCATTAACTTAAGTGAAGACTAACTGATCTCGATATCCGAAAAATATCTATCAAGCTTCGGAAGAGTATACCGTGTACAACAATTAGAGTTAGTACTGATCTAATGCAGCAACAGGTGTACGATACTGAAGAATTGAAACAGAGACTAACTGAGATCGTTTCACTGTTGAACCCAGAACAAAAACCGTTTTTGATAATGTTTTGCTAGAAACTGAAAGTAGTGAAGGTGGTTTGTTTTTTAAACATGCTCAAGGCAGTACTCAGAAAACTTTAAATTTAAACTACTCTTGCCTCAAATTCAGAATGACAAAAAAATTCCTGTCGCAGTTGGCTTCCTCCGGAATAGGCAACTTGCTGCTTGATGATAGGCTGACGATAGATTAATGGAATTGCATTAAATTTGTACTCACTTTCTTCACAATATTCTCCTTTCCAGGGTTCAATGCAATGACACTTAAATTCTGATCCGTCTTCTTCGCATTTTCCACCATTTTCACAAAGATTAGGTATGCAGGGATCTTCTATAAATTTATAAATTTTTCAAATATTAAAACTAACTAAGAAAGAACTTTATGTCTAAAGAGGTTTTCTTGAAAATTAATTTCTTATTATTTATAACTTCAAAAGTTATATTTTTAAATCAAATAACATTTTATGGCCAAAATATAAATTTGTATGTACGAAATCTTCAGGGGCATAAAAAGTAATTAATTCATTATAATCCTTATTTCTTCAAACATTATTTACTTTATATAGATAATATAGTATTGAGGTCATCAAAAAATTCCCACTAGAGATTGTAATTAATCATGTCATTTAAAACTTCTCGGAGTCCCCAAAATTGTATTTTGTACTTTGTATTTTTCATTACTCAGAAATTAATCAAGAAATAAGAAATGAAATTCTTTATGCAGAAAATGAAGATATTTTTTTAAGTGTCTTTTACTTATACAGAGATATGTATGTGTGTGTGTGTGCATTCTTTGACTCTTTTAATTCTTATGTTTCTAGTTCTTATATTTCCCATCATGTAATTCACAATTTATAGCTTTAAACACTGCTACTAAGAGAATGTGAAAATCGGATAAAAGTAATAAAAAAGAATTAGGCAAAAGATATTTCATTAACTTTGTACTCACTTTCATTACAACTTTCTCCTTTCCAAGGCGCAATACAAGTACACTTAAATCCTAATCCATCTACTTCGCATTTTCCATCATTTTTACAAGGATTAGGCATGCAGGGGTCTTCTGAAAATTTATAAATTGTTAAAATATTAAACATGCAAACAAGAAATTTTATATCTGAAGTCGTTTTCATAAAAATAAATTTCTTGTTATTTATTTCATTTTCCATATTTAATCACTATGCAAAAAAAAAACTTGATTTAAAAATATCACTAGAAAGGTGATTAATTAGAAATCTCTAAGAACATAAAAATACATAGTTTCATCATAATGCTCATTTCATCTGACACTATATAATTTTTTGAGACTGGACTTTGTCGTGGCGTAAAAAAAATTCGCAGTCGAGATTTTAAATATTCATGTCAATTTCAAGGTTTTCGAGACCCAAAAATTATACTTTTTACTTCGCGCATCACCATATAAACTGTTCCTCAGAAACTAATCAAGAAATACCATGACATGTATGTCGGCTTTATGCCAAAACTGAAGATATTTTTCTACGTTGAAAGAAAAACCTTTAGCGTGGCGACGGATTTAATAAATTCTTTTTTACATCCGTATACAGGCTAAAACAGTAACTCAATAAAGCAATTAACTAAACAGTTCGCATTTTACTCATTATTTTATTAAGATTCCAAATGTGTATAAAATTTTGATCAAAAACAACGAAATACTAAGTGAATTTGAGTTCGTGCACATGAATTTTCATTTGTATGCCCATTTTCCTCTAAAGACACCTCTTTCAGTAAATACTATGAAAAAAGATTTTGTAATTGAAGTTTTTCAGTTCTATGATAATTCTAGCAATTTCATTAATTCATTTTGTTAATGAAAGAATTTTTTTCATATCATCGTATGTTTAACAGCAAAATCAGTAGGAAAGCATTAATTAATCCTCCTGTAATTTATATATATATATATCTATATCTTCGTAGTGATTCTTTATTTCGTTCTAAATTAATTTAGAAAATTTTAATGGGATTTACTATTTCTTGGTAATATTTTCCATTTTCAAAATTTTATAGATTATCTGTGGAAAAAATTTATTCTGTTATATCATCTAACTTAGATCAGTTGTTTTGCTTGTGCGTGCGTGCGTGCGTGCGCGCGTGTGTGTGTGTGTGTGTGTGTGTATTTTTCAGAATGTATTTCACAATTTATGTTTTTAAATATTGCTTCTGAAGAACTGTCACAATCTGAAAGAAGTCATTTCTTAAAAAAATATAGATTAATGGAATTTCATTAAATTTGTACTCACTTTCTTCACAATATTCTCCTTTCCAGGGTTCAATACAATGACATTTAATTCCTGATCCGTGTACTTCGCATTTTCCATCATTTTTACAAAGTTTAGGCATGCAGGGATCTACTGTAAATTTATAAATTATTGAGATATCAAAACTAACTAAAAAGGTTTTTTTTATCTCTAAAGAGGTTTCCTCAAAAATTCATTTTTTTAAATTTATAACTTCAAAAGTTATATTTTTAAATGAAATCCTTTTTTATGCCCAAAATCTTCAGGGGCTTAAAAAAGTAAATATTTCATTATAATCGTCATTTCATCAAACATTATTTACCTTCTATAGATAATGCAGTACTGAGGTCACTAAAAAATTCTGATTAGAGATTCTGAGTAATTATGTCATTTAAAACTGCTCTGAGTCCAAAAATTGTATTTTGCACTTTGTATTTTTAATTACTCAGGTTTTCGTGAATACGGGTGTCCCAATCCAGAGTTATCCAGTGTTCTATTCGCCGTTCCTCTTTACCCTCCCCTTCGATACCCTACTGATGTGGGCACCACGAAATGTGGATGAGTGGCTCAGGTTTCATATGAAGGCACTCGCCCGCCTAGGGTTACATGAATGGGGGGGAGCAGTCCCCCCTCCAGTGATAGTATGTACCTCCTACGGGAGGGGTAGGGCCGTGAGGCTGTGTTGGCCATTAGGACCCAACCTCAGTACTCATTTCTATTCCAACGACTGTCATTCAGATTTCCCGTGTACTTTGGCAGATCGGGGTGCTGTGTTTATGGTTACCCTCCCCTTCGCCTTCTGCTTTTCGCTGATCCCTTGCATCCCTTGACGAGAAGCGAGGAAGATCTCCATGAGAAGATCGCCACACGGTTTGCTTCTTACTTCTCATTGTCAGCCGAAAACCCCACGTGTTGGCCATGTTCGGCGACCCATTAGACTGGTGGTGCACTGTGGTGCTCGGTGCATCAATTCGGCTGGTAGCTAGCCACCTGAGTGGCTAGTTAGCTGGGGATCAAGCGAAAGGATCATTCTCTGGGGCCTGGCGTTAAGAGTGCTCAACATGCCTGGAGGTGTCTCTGAGCGTATAGGTCCTGTCTAGCTCCAAGGTAAGCGCAGAGGCTCGAAATGTCCAGAGTCAGTGGCTAATGCCGTCGGGGCCTGAATTGTCCTTGTTCCTTGTATGGGCAAGAGGGAAGAATGTTCCCTTTAGTGTGCAACAGAAAGATCTGAACATATCTACTAACGAACCTTTTGATTCTTTTTACAATATGAAACATGTTTCTTCACAAAACGAAAACTTTAATTTCGTCTCACCTTCTTTAGTTCAAAAAGGCTTCAATAGCAGTATTGGTGAAGTAATGTTCATTGAAAAGCTTCGTTCTGGGGACTTGCTCATGTTCTGCTGCTAATTATAGATTTGTAAAAGCATAAGGCATATACATGATTTAATCTTCCCTTTAGTTAAACTTTGGCGCTATCAAAATTTACTTCATCAACATAATCTAAAGTATTTTATATATATATAAAGTGGTTAGTGTCAAGAGTATAGAAGTTACTCTTGGCATTTATCTAATATCCTTACTATAAAAAAATTACAAGAGGAAATTTTTTCTCATGAAATGTGACCGTCTAACTTTGATTGCTACAACATTGTAATTAAATCAGAATAAAGTTCTAACAAGCCATTGTGTTTAACATCAAATTTAATAAAATTAATCTGTCTAGGAAGATTGTCAAATAAATTTATATCTATGCTGCCTATTCATTTATAATAACCCAGATATCTCCAGACACTTAATATATAGTACTAATTGAGGAACATTCATAAATTTTGACATGAATAATCCAGGACACCTATATGATAAAGCAAAAATTTTATTGTACAACTTGACTATGATAAGACATACAACTAGTTACGCAAAGTTTAACACATGACTTCACCTTACCTAAACCCACTAAAAAGGATTGCACTTACAAAAATAAATCTGCAACAGATAAAATGAATTGCATTTTCTTAATCATTCACACAAAAGGTACGACCCAAGTAATCCATTACTTCAACATACGCGTCAGCGTTGCTGCCTAATTTTGAATTAAAATCACGAATTTAAAGTTTTTCAATAAAATGATTAACTTAAATGTAATTCGTCAACCTACGGTGGCCACCTAAACATAGAAGTTAATTTTAGACTATATTCTTTAAATTTAGAATTAACAAGATTTTATTATTTATTATTCTTACTTGAAAATGAGGATTAGCTGCCAAATACTTTCCCTCTCAATTTTGAATTTTCAAAGCAGTAACAAAGAGAAATATTAAGAAATATAGAAATGGAATAATGCTACGCAAGTATCCAATTTGAAGTTAGAGTGACTGTCTGAAGAAATGTCACATAAGAAGAAATATGAAATTTCTTCACTTCCTTCATAAAGTAGTTACGAGGATGATCGTAGGACGTGATATTTATATTTTTAAAAACTTTTTTGATTTTTTTTAAATATCTAGTCGCACCACCTTTCGCCACGATTAGGGCTTTGACATTTCTTGGTATGCTGTTCATACATGATTGTACAATTTCTTTTATCTGTATCCTAATTGCAACCGGGAATTTCTCGTGCAAGTTCTAATTTACGTGTTCAATGGGCGATGAAAAAACATCCTTTTGATGTTTTACCACCAGGAAGCATTAGAATAGCAACACAGATAATCCAATTTTAAAAAAATCCTTTTGTTATAGAAAACTCGCTGTATTTAAATAATGGTATATAGCAAATGAAAAAAGAAAGAAAAAATTAGAATGCGTCTAATAAAATCTGTGGTGCACCACTCAGAAACGTAAGTCCTGTATCAAAATGATGATAAAGGTAAAAACGCAAAAAGAGTTAGTTAATCATTTATCAACACCCATAAAATGACTGCAAGGATAAATGACACAGAAATAGAAACTAATTAATATTTTCCCACTCTAGAGGAGTGCCACGTTTTGCGAACGGCTTGAAGCGAAAAAGCAAGCAAAATGTAGAATAACGTGATACGAAAGTATAACGTATGTTTTAATTCATATATAGCACATATTTTCATGAATTTCTATTTAAAAATTTCTAAGTGTATGAAATTTAAACATTCAAAACCTTACACTGCGTTGTTGAAGGGAGAACTGTAGTCCTACTAGAGGTTGTGCCGTCCAGTGTAGTAGATTCCATAACTAATAGAAGAAAAACCATGTCACACTTAAGAACCTTTTATCGTAAATTTTCTGAGGTAATAGGGAGAAAAATCATCATAATTTTTTTTTCTCAATGAAATTTCTCATGCAAAGATACTTATTCACTTACCAACACACACTCCATTCTTCTCAATAGCAAATGATTTGCAATTGCATCGCTTTCTATCATATTCAAAACTGCACGATCCATATGGCCCGCAGTTGCATTCTGTAATTAAAAGTAGATGGAGCAGAGTTTATGGAGAAAGGAACAATAGAACATACTTCTCTCAATGACAATATAATAATTTATCATTTTCAGAACTTTTTTAGCAATGTAAAACACATTTATTAACAAAACTGGCTCAAGAATTACCAAAATACTAATAGGAAATTCAGTAAAGTCAATGAAGTAGTTAATAGAAAAGTTATTTAAAAAGATGCACAAAACCTTCGCAGTATCCACGATTTTGAGCATATGCAGAAGAACAATCGCATTCTTTTTCACCTAGCACGTTATAGCGGCAAGACTTTGAGTTTTCACCGCAGGAACAATCTGAAAAAAAGAATAGGACAAATGGACTAATTTAAGAAAATTAATGGCATTCAAATAAGAAGTACTTTTTTATGTACACTATTAAAATTCGACTGTATGTGTGTATTTATGTCCGTCTACCTTCTCACGAACCGCTGAACGTAGAAGCGCGCGGAAGGTACAGAAGATGAGAAATAATCCAAGGAATCCATTTTGGCCATTTAAATTTCGAAATTTTAATTAGTAAAAAAGATATTAATTAAAAACTAATTTACAACAATACTTTTCATTGTTACAGCGCAATTCAAAATATATTTTATTGTTGAAGTTGTTTACTTTAAAGAACATTGTTACAACAACAATAAAAAAGTGACGCTGACAGAAATAAAAAATGTATTGTTGGAATTGTATAGATTCTTTTTTTATCCCGTGATATAACGTCAAACAGAATCATTTTAACGAATTTACAGGCGTGTTTTGTTTCTTTAAAGTTATGTGCCGAAATATATAGATTAGTTATGTTAGTGATTTTAATCATTATTCATTTATTTGATCACATACTTCTATTATCTGCTATTTTAAGCTGATATTTGGAAGTTACTATTTTTGCTTTCTCGCTTTTTCCGATTCCGAAAAGAAAAAGAGGAGTTACAGGAGATGCTGTCCGTAGACAGCAGGTAATTAGAAAACGTGAAAAGAGTGTTGCTGAAACTGACGAAGAAAGAAACCGCCGATTGCAACTATGGCACATCGCGGCCAGGACAGAAGAGCGGAAGAAACAGAAGAACAAAATAATAGCCGATTGTCAGTGATGGCACAACGTAGCCAGGGGAGAAGAACCGAAGAAACAGAAGAACAAAGAAATAGCCATGGTAGAACATGCAAGAGAACGCCGTCTAAATGTTACTGAAGGACAAAATCATCATCAGATACAAACTTTTTATGCAGCTAGAACTGTTCTTTACTCCTTTTTATTCCTTTAGGAGAGAATGTTAGGCATTTATCACTTTACCTCCTTCATTCCCCAGGGAATGCCGCATTATTCAAGATAGCCCGTGCAACGTCGGGCCACGCAGCTAGTATATATATATATATATATATACCGTGTAATGGAGAAATGAATAGTCTGTCCGATTCCGGAATTATTTTTTTCTGACTTTAGTACGGAGAGAAAGAAATAAGCCGGCGTTGCTCGGGATCCATAATTTTTCATATCCCCGCCTTCAGTTTATTTTTATACAAATATATTCTCTTTTTTTTCTAGAAATTTCTCCTTTAAATCCTATATCGTTGTTTTCCCACCATGAAGCATTAGAATAGCAATCTAGAAAATCCAATAAAAAAAATCCCTTTCGGCAAACTGGAAAGCGAAGGTAGATTCCTATTCCTTTACGTTAATGTTACAGACTCAATGAAATATTACATATTGTTCACTACAGACATAGCCAATGACTTTGTTGTTTCCAGACATGCAATATTTACGTCGTGATCCTGTTTTCAAGACATTTAATTTTCAACTATATCAATATTTTATCATTCTACTTAAAAGGTTATGCTAGATTTGTTGGTCAGAACATTGCTCCAATTTATTTTATAACCCAACACATAATCATTCAACAGGTAGGAGTCATAAAGAAATAAATATCCCAGCAGTGCAAATATTCCCTAGATAACATTAAGCAAGCCAATCTGAAACAGTAACAAAAAATTAACACTTTACACGAATGAAGAAAGACTCTAGATTTAAAAATTAATTTATTTAATCTAGTTTACCATATAATTGTGCGAACGTTACTCTGCCGTATGCTAAAATCACATGATATTGAACACTACTAGAATGGGCTCATTTAGAGAATTCCCTGGTTACAGAGATAATAGTCACTAAATTCTTAACACATAAGAGAATAAAAATTATTCAATATTGAGAGTGGCAAAGTAAAAACATATGTTTATAGCATAGGATATGAATGCTGTCATTTTGAACAGTGAATTTAAGTCTCCATCGACAGTTAAAAGTAAATAGTCAGGCAGAAAACCCCAATACAATTTTAAAGTTAATGAGCTATTTTTCAATACCAATAAGGAAAAAGGGAACTCTTATTTAGATGTCTTTTTTGACTATTTTATATTAAATTTATTAAACAAATCTTGGAGCCGCCATGTTTAAGTAAATATCAAATTAAAGTAATCTGTCAACTTAACTATTAAAATTAACTGTCTGATTAATTAAAATCAACTATTTAACTAATTAAAATTATTATATAATTATTTAAAATTAATATTTAATTAATCAAAATTAAATATTTAATAAATTGTGACGAAATGTTCACTAAAACTTTCTTTATGGCTCATAGTATTTATCAGCAATAGTTTGGATTTAACTTAATATAAATAAAAGTCATTGTGTCTATGTATTTATGTTCCACATCTCCTCCTATACCACTGGACTGATTTTAGTCAAACTTTGCGAACTTTTTATTTAAGACAAATCACTATCAACTCTTCAAAGCCCAAAAGTTAGTTAAAATTTCAGTTAATTAAAAATAAAGCGAGGCGTTTTTCCCCGATATCTATGGAAAATATTATCTAACGAAACTACTTTTACACAATATTAAATTTCAAAAAAATTAACTTTTCAGTGACTCAAATTTTATTTTCATACAATTTGCTTCTCTCATTGTAATGTGTTTTTCAAAATTAATTTTATACAGAATCCATAACAATATTCTTTATCGTTGGAGAATAAGAACATTCGTCCAGAAAACATTAACAGAATTTTGGACGAATTCTAAAAGAAAATTTTTAAAGTAGACGATTAACAATTTATATCGGGACCAACTATTGATTTGATTTATTTTCATGCTTTAAATTAATGAATAATTAACTATTTAATTTAATTGTTTCAAAATATTCGTTAAAACCTGTCTTTTACTTTTGTAATTTTTAACAAAATTTGAAGTACCTATATAACAAATAATAATTTATGGAGAATATTAGCTATAAGCTGTTTTTAAGAATTGTCTGGTTCAATTGATATTCTTCTTACATTTAAAAGCGTTCCAGAAAAGGAATTTGTGTATTATAATTTTTATACAATAGTGTGACAATCACATTTTGTCTCGCCCTCCTGCCGGTGGATGATACTGCAAGGACCTTTCGCAATCAGAAGCAGTCTAGACAGAGTGACTTGACTGTTCTTGCGAGAACGATGGGGACGGTCAAATTTCGCCATGCTTAGCGAGTTGTATAATGTAATGCGATCTTAGTTAATCCAGAATAATTCTATGTGGAAGATGAGAGAACAATAAACTTAATTTAAGTCAACTGTGGCTCAGCTTTATTTTAACAGTCCATTTTACTTCCTGTGAGCTAGCCGGATATCGCGGTTAAAACTGGCGTCCAACTGTCTTGGCCGAACCCCCCTGCATCCTGGTGGTTGATAAGTATATTTTGTAATCTATACTTTTAAAATGAAAAAAAGAAAATTAACGATTTAAAATATGGTATTATTTTATCGAAAATTGTAATCATAAATCATACTGTTTGAATTTTGACTAATGAATTTTGACTTAAAATTTGTTGCACGTGTTAGTGCTAGTTAAAAAGTGTTAAAAATGGTTCGGAACTAGTTAAAAGTAAAATAACTGCTACATTTGCATATCCGCAGTTATGAATTTTTGTTTCGAAATAATTATTTTGTGCTCACTTTTGAGCTCATAACTTCCAAGCAATTCTAGCTGTCAAAACACTTTCAATATAAAAGTTTTCCCATTATCATTAGGTGATAATTCGCCTAATTTAAATTTTCTTTCTAGGTTCAATCGTAACGGAGTAATGGCGAAATTATAAATTGAGAGGGTTAGATTGAATATCGCTTTTCAGCTCATATTTTTTAAGCAATTCTAGCTGTGAAAAAACTTTCAATCCAAAAGTTGATCGTTATGATAAGGTTGAAAGTGGATTTTTAGCCCATAACTTCTAAGCAATTGTGGCTATCAAAAAAGTTTCAATATAAAAGTTGTTTGTTATGATGAGACAAGAATTCGTCTAATTTCAATTTTCTTCATACATTCAATCGTAAGTGAATTATGGGGAAATGAAAATTTCAACCGCCATCCCCCTTTGAGCTGGATAGCCCATCTACGAACTCGGCCGAGATTTTCACCTTCTTTACAACATATCACTCGCCGGTTAAAATCTAATCAAAATTACTCTACTTATCATGTTCATAAGGTAACATAGGCAAAGCGTTATATACACCTATACTAATAATAATAAGGAAAAGAACATTTCGCCCTCTACTTTCAGAAGGATTAGAGTTGAAAGAATGAAAGCGGGTGGAAGAGACTGCAAATGACGAGAGCTTTCCAACAAGCGGTAACATGCATAGGTTGAAAGGCACTTTAAGTTAGAGAGACAGGAGGGAAAATCCCATTTCAACCCATAACTTCTAAGCAATTGCAGCTACCGAAAAAGTTTAAATTCAAAAATTAAATTCAAAAAGTTAAATTCAAAAATTAAATTCAAAAAGTTAAATTCAAAAAAAAAAACGTTATGATAAGACGATAATTCGTCTAATTTGAATTTTCTTTCTAGTTTCAATTGTAAAGGATTTATGGAGAAATGAAAATGTCAACCCCCACTTTTTCCACCCCACCCCCCTTTGAGCTGGATAGCCCATCCACGAACTCGACCGAGATTTTAACTATCCTTACAACATATCAATAGCTGGTTAAAATATAACCAAAATTACTCCAGTTATCGTGTTCACAAGATAACATGGGAAAATGCGTTATACATACATACATATAAATATAACACCTCGATTACTTCGTAAACGCATCTTTCAGTCGTTTATTAATGGAATTCAAATTCAAATATTATTTAACACTTACCGTTTCCACCTTATTTTTAAATACACTCTTTTGTTATCATTTTCCCTTTTCATTACCTTCTTCTCCTTAATCCTTAATTTTTATATACACCCTTTTGTTAACATTTTCCTTTTTTATCATCATATCTTTAATCTTTATCGTTTTCTCAATGTAGATCGCTTTCATCTTTGTTTCCATCGATATCTTAATCTTAATCGAAACTCCTCCCAACCTTAGAGGTTTGGCGCAAAAGAAAGTAACTTGATATTTCTTAAACATCCGGACCCTACCTGACGCGTTCAGTTCATTCATTTGTCACGCCACCCGTTATAGCTGCAGCCCTCAGTCTTAGGTTCGTAAAGTTTTTTCTAATATTTGGCATTTCATTCAAATTCTTGGACTATCATAATGTTCGGAGTGAAGGACAGTGTTTTCAGCTTTATGCTAGCACTGTTCGCAAAAAACATTATGATTTTTCTAATGTTTTAGCGGTTCGTATAGATTTCACTTATTTACCCCTGATGAGCATCTATACGCTTTTACCGATAACAAACTTCTACTAAACTACTAAACTATTCCATTTAATTTCAACATTGATTGATTTTCATGACATTGATATATATATATATATATATATATATATATTTGTTTTAACGAAGAGTGGTTTTGGTTCTAGGGGCATGATCGGTGAAGATCTGCAGAAATTTTTCGGAAGTCGTGTCATGAGAACCATTACAATAGATAGAGTTCCTATAAGGAATCTACCTAAAATTCCTTTTGCTATAGAATACTCGCTGTATTTAAATCTTAATATAAATAAAAGTCATTGTGGGTATGTGTGTATGTGGGTATGTATGTGGCTATGTTCCACATCTCCTCCTAAACCAATGGACGGTTTTCAACCAAATTTTGTACACTTATTATATAAGACAAGGGGAAGACACTTATGAACTTTTCTAAGTCCAAAAGTTAATTAAACAGGCAGTTAATAAGAAATTAATAGAAACCGTTTTTCCGCCGTAACTTCGGAGCAAATTGTCTGACAAAACATATTTTATACCATCTTAAAGTTCAAAGTTTTACCTTTTCAAAGGTACCAATTTTATTTCTGTAACATTTTCCCTTCGATTGTTATTAATTTTTAAAAGTTCAGACAACAATTAAATAATTAACAAAACCCATTGACTCAGCGATTCTCGATGAAGGTTATTTTATTTTTCAATCAACTGTCACGTGATCCTTCAGGAATGCGAAAACATGTGGAATAAATTATTTTTAAAATCAACTATCACGTAATCCTTCTTTCCGCTGTAACTTCGTAACAAATTGTCCGATACAAATTATTTTTATACCATCTTAAAGTGCACAATTTTACCTTTTCAATGATACCAAATTATTGTCTGTGACATTTTTACTTCAATTTTTATTAATTTTTAGAGTTTTACGTGCAGACGATTTTGAAATAACGCAAATTTATAGCTACTCAGTTGCTAGGAAATGGTTAGACTTAGAACTAATTTACCTTTATTTCTGAAAATTTGCTTATGTTTATAAATATCCATGAAATAAGGCAGAAATTACACGTATCTGTCTGTCTGTCGGTCGGTCACAAGAACTCTTCCTAAACGGTGAACGGTAGCGACATGAAATTTACACACGGCATTCTACAGCATATTTCTACGTCAAAGGTGCTATTTTCAACTTTTAGAGTTAATTCATTCTTAAGGTATTTAATTAAGCCTTATGAGTAGACGTTTTTTGCCAGTAACTTCTGAAATATTTATTAGACAACAATTATTTTTATGCCATTTTAAAGACCAGAAATTGATCTTTTTAATGCTCTTAATTCCATTGCGATGAAATGTTTTCTCTGATTGTTATTAAGGTTTATAAATATTTTTGTAACGTAATTTCTAACAATTCTTTTTATTCTTATAGAAATAAATTCAAGCCAAATTACAGTTTCGCGCGCGGGCTTTTGCCAGTGTTAACGTTAATATAAGAAAATTTTGCCTTCTTTCACCATAAACAACAAAGAAGACTTTACACTTCCGGTTTCCTGTTGTCGTAGCATTTTCAGCTTTTAATACGGTTACACAGTGATCCAATAACGTTAGTGAATTATTCTCTCGGTGTTTTGTTCAATTTTCACAGTGAGATATTACAGCATATCCATCTGTAGATACGGTAATGGGCATTAACAAGGAACATCATATTTTGTAGGTTTTTTTCATCGTCATTTTTTTTCTTCAACATCTTAGAATTTTCAGGCGCACCTTCCGACAAGCCGAGATTGAAAGTAGGTGTGCCAGTACTATTAATACGTAACCTCGATATACCGAGACTCTGCAATGGCACACGGTTACAAATTACACACCTAGGTCCAACGTCATGAAAGATACTGTTATGACTGATATAGGGAGAAGTCAGAGTGTTTTAATTCCACGCCTTCCGATAATACCGAAGGATTTATCATCTCAGTTCAAAAGGTAACAAATCCCTTTAAAAATATTATTTGCCAGGCTCAGGGCCAAACAATGAACGTGGCAGGCGTACATTTAGAAAAATCATATTTTTCGCATGGGGAACTATATGTGGCGTGTTCACGTGTGTCCAGCCGACACAACCTCTACATCCGTGCAAGTAACGTGGTATACAAAAGCATATTAGTATAGATAAACAATTTACAGAACTATATCAGCATACATGTACAGTACACTCCTGTCAGCCGTCTAATTAAGTATTATCAACCGTCAGAACTTTTACTTTCTCCTTTTAAAATACAACCTAGCATTTACATTCGTGAATTAAAAAAAAGAATAATTGAAATTCTTCGCGCACGAAGTCGCGGGTAACAGCTAGTAATGGTATATAGCAAATGAAAAAAGAAAGAAAGAAAACGAATGCGTCTAATAAAATCTGCGGTGCACCACTCAGGAACGTAAGTCATGTATCAAAATGCTAATAAAGGCAACCACGCAAAGAGGAGTTTGTTAATCATTTATTACCACCCATAAATATTACTTTAAAGATAAATGGCACAGAAAAGAATCTAATTAATGATTTTCACATTCTAGAGGAGTGGCACATTTTGCAAACGGCTTGAAGCGAAGAAGCAAGCAAAATGTAGAATAACATGATACGAAATTATAATGTATATTTTAGTTAATATATGGCACATATTTTCATAAATTTCTATTTAAAAATTTCTAAGTGTATGAAATTTAAATATTCTAAACCTTACACTGCGTTGTTGAAGAGACAACTGTAGTCCTAGTAGAGGTTGAACCCTCCAGTGTAGTAGAGTCCATAACTAAGAGAAGGAAAACCATGTGACACTTATTAAACTTTTGTCGTAAATTTTCTGAGGTAATAGGGAGAAAAATCAACATAATTTTTGTTCTCAATGATCGAAATTTCTTAAAGAAAGATACTTATTCACTTACCAACACACACTCCATCCTTTTCAACAGCAAATGATTTGCAATTACATAGCTTTCTATCATATTCAAAACTGCACGATCCATACGGCCCGCAGTTGCATTCTATAATTAAAAATAGTTGGAGCAGAGTTTATGGAGAAAGAAACAATAGAACATAGTTCTCTCAATGACAATATTTTAACATTTCCAGAACTTATCTAACAATGTAAAACACATTTATCAACAAAATTGGCTTCTAAATTACCAAAATACTAATAGGAAATTCAGTAAAGTCAATGAATTAGCTCATAGAAAATTTATTTAAAAAGATGCACAAAACCTTCGCAGTATCCACGATTTTGAGCATATGCAGAAGAACAACTGCATTCTTTTTCACCTAGCACGTTATAGCGGCAGGACTTTGAGTTTTCACCGCAGGAACAATCTGCAAATAGAATGAGACAAATGGACTAATTGTGCTTTTTATAACTTAGTGCGTTTTTATACTAAAATAAAACTGAATTTGTTAATACAAAATTTAGAGCACTAAGGGCTTTGTATAGCACAGTGGATATTTTTATCAGACTTTTCCACTGTAGATCTAGTGTGATAAGAAATGTTAGAAATCCAGCTGCAACAAGCTAACAATATATTCATAAAGTGTTTAGATACATGTTGACTTGTGTTTACTTTCTATAATACCACTGATAAAGATGGTAAAGTTCGTGCGAAGTGTTTTCTATCAAAAATGACATTCGTTTGAAATCAATTAGTGGTATTGCTTCGTATCGCCAATGTATGCTATAACGCCAAAACCAAAAAGGAAGATTGCTAAGGATTATGATAAGAAAATAAGAATAAAATTATGAGCGTTCGAATATAAAATAAAATTTCTCTGGTAATAATGAAATTCACTTAAACTTTGCGCAGTTTATAAGCATGTCAACTTCATTGCATTAACAGACATCTTGGTTCTTTCTATGGGCGTCTTGCCATTCTTTGGCGATATGTAAGTGTGCCGAATAGCTGATTTCAACCAAATGGTATTTTTGAGGTACAACCATTTACACTTCGAGACACCATAAGTGAATTTTTGTAAGGACATACGTGAAAAGTGTTATTGTGGGTATGTATTTGCTTGGAAAAGTGTGCGAAAAAAGTCTGTCGTTGAGAAGAGTTCCAGATCATAAAAGTGAATAAAGAAGAACTAAAAGAGAGTTTCTTAAACCAAAGAGATACATCGCTTTCGATACTGGAAGGAGGGTCAGCTAACCGATGTGTTTATTTATCAAAGGTGCAGTGAGAGCTGTTGAGAGAAATAATTAAAGTGGATGAGATATAGTAATGTGGGCCACCAGCCGAGTACCTGTAGGTGGCGCTGCCATCGCCAATGACATCAGAGCATCAAGCTGCCCAGAACAGAAGACGAGATGGAACGAGAGAGATATATATTAACGATGTTGACTTTCTTCGTAAGGACTAAAGAGGACGATGGGCCATCATAAAGCCTATTTAATGACGAACTGCTTCAATTGTACATATCTTTAATTGTAAATAATGCTTCTTAAAAATGTAATCTTAATTTTGCATAATATAAAAGTTAGTTAAAGTTATCGAGGGATTATTTCTATGGAACCCAACTTTAATCCTAATGATGATCGCCCATTGTAATGTGCATGCAAAGTGATTCAGAATAATTGTTCAGTAATTTTCAAGGTTTAGGAATATAAAATCAAAAAAGTAATAACATCTAAACATGGGGTGAAAACGAAATATTGGATATTTTAGGGGTCTCTGTGACAGTGGAGCTACATACCGTCGCAAGACTGATTTTCCAGCCTGGGTTTTTTCTGCAAGAATTTTTTTTATGCCTAAATGCCAACTGTGGACGTCAGAAAACCAAAGAGCAATAAGATGATTTTGTGCGCAATAACATTTAAGCATTCTTTTATGATCTGGTATTGAGTGAAATTCTTTGCTCGACCTATACTTACTGCCAGCAATATTTAACGGGAGATACTATCGGATACTCTTGGGAGAGGTGTTCCCAGACATAAGTCCAGCAGGTACGTAATACGACGGTCAGAATCATCTGGTGTTTTGTTCTGTCGCTTTTACTCTTATAACGGTTGAAAGTTGAGTTTGCGATTCAATTATTATACATTACTACTGGTTGATTTTGCATTTCTGGCCTGACTGTAAATTAAAAAACAATGATTCTGAATTATTCTGTATGTAAATAATTATTTGCTTTTGATTGTCGATCTTTTTTGTTACCGGTTCTTTATACATTACACAAAATCATGTTTCAATGGAAAGTGTTATAGAAAACATTAAGCTGAATAACATAGATAAGGAATAAACCAAATTCATGATTGTTTAAACGAATTTTGCTTTTAAAATAAGATTATTTATTATACTTGCTTTCGAATGATAAATTACAAAATATTCCTACAGACAATTGCAATTAATTTCCATGAACATATCTTCTAAATTATTGATGAGCACAAATCAATTAACAAGGTATGTATTTTATTGGACTAGAATGAAGACATTTTAAGCTTTTGCATCTCAAAATAGTTGGCAATCTTGATATAACATGATAATAGAATACAAAAAAAGAAAAAATATAGAAAAACAGAAGAATTAAACAATAGAGAGGACAATACATTTTTTTGCGCGCCCAACGCAGCAGCATCCAGTGATTGCATCAACAATACTGTCCAACAATAACCTTACAATTCATTATAGAATTAAACAACAATAAAACCGTGCTCTAATAATTAAAATAATTAATACATATAAAAGAAAACTATCTGAATATAAAAGAAAATACAATTAAAATGGAAGAAATGGAAAAGAACTCGAATGACCTGTGCCCCCTGTGGCCTGAATTTATCCATTAACTGAAATATAGGAAATAATCCCTTTGGAAAAAGAAAAACTTAACAAATCCAATAGAGAGACTATAGAACGTAAATATTTACCCTCTGTCGGGTACAATTTTTGACTTTGTAGTCGTACACTTGACAGAAAATGTATCCATATTAGAACTCCGGTGGCGAGTGTTCTTTGAAAAATTTCGCATTCGAGTTAATTAATTAATTGTTGGACAGTATTGTTGATGCAATCACTAGATGCTGCTGCGTTGGGCGGGCAAAAAGATGTATTGTTATCGCTATTGTTTAATTCTTCTGTTTTTTTTCTGAATTTTTTCTTTTTTCTTTTTTTGTATTCTATTATCTGTTTTTGTATTTTATAGGAAGTTGCTGCATATGCGCTATTCTGTCTAAGACAAAAGTTTAATTAATTTTTTAATTTTTAATATCTTTTGTTAAATTATATTACAGTGAAACCTCTCTGAGCGGCCACCCCTCCGTTCCGAGAAAAATTGGCCGCTCAGAGGGGTTGGAAGGGTTTTCGTTACAATTACAAGATAATTGCTATAATACATAATATAAACAACTTGCTTGATGCTGTTGCGTTGAGCACGCAGAAAGGTGTATTGTTATCGTATTTTGTTTAAATCTTCTGTATCTTTTTCTTTTTTTACCATTTAATTTATATTTCTATTATTTGTTTCTGTATTATATTAGAAATAGATGCATATGCGCCATTCTATATATTAGAAAGAGTTTTAATTAATTTTTGACTAATTAATTTATAGTTAATGTCTTTGTTAAATCTTGTTAATTATAACTGATAATATAAACAAGTCTGACACATATTTCTTATTTAAAATGAAGTTTGAGACTTAACTAAAGAGAAAATAGTACTTTATTTAATAATTTTTGACATTTTTTTGAAAAAAAGGATACAACTTGTGACTGATTTAAGTTTTTACCCTTCTCGGAAAAAAAACATTTTTTCAAGTTCGTTTTTCAGTTTAAAAACTAAATCTGTAACCGATGCTTTTGTTAAATGGGATGGGCGAACCCACCCGGCGGCCGTTCAGAGGGGTTGGGTGGCCGTTGCTAGGGGTTATTTTAACATTAGGTCTATGGGCCGAAAAATCAGTGCCACGAAAAATTGGCCGTTAAGAGGGGTGGCCGCTATGTAGGGGTGGCCATTCGAAGAGGTTTTACTGTAATTGTTACTGTTCATATAACATGAGATTCAATAATAAGAAGAAAAAGATGGAAATCTATTGCTTTCTTTTAACACAAGTAGATTGAGAAATACGACAGTTTACTTACATTCGCATTTTCCGTTCTTTTCTGCGTAATTCACATCGCAGATACACTTCTTTATCCCGGTTTCAAGAATACATGTCCCGTACGGAACACAATCACATTCTATAGAATATGAAACATTGCGTTCAATAATAAAACGCAACAAGTTACAATTAATTAAAAATAAAATCTTAAACAATTTAGTAATGTCGAAATTGAAACAAGCAATTAAATATTTGTTTAAACAATGAAAACTGTTTAAATTGCTTTGGAACAGCGAAAAGTATTGTTGTAAATTATGCCAAAAAATTTTAAAAATTTATTAAAATTATAGAATAATTTGTACGGCGACTTAGTTCATATAATTGAAAAGTTAAGTTTTTGCACTTTCTGATGTTGTAAAAATGATGTTTGTGCTGTAATCTGTTCGGAAGTTATCAAGGAAAAATACTGAAATTGTGTTTAATTTAATTAATTAAAATTCTAATTGAAATTTCAAAAAACGGGTTCCGAGATGTACATTCATACCCTCCAAAGTATGTTTCTGCGAAATTTCGTAGTTCTAGGTCCAGCGGTCTACCCCGTAGAGCGCCAAAACACAGACACACACACACACACACACACGCTTCTTTATTATTAGTAGAGACAGAAATATATGTACAGGGTGTCCCAAAAAAGTGGAGCAAGCGTTTATTTTCTTAAATATTGCTCCTAGACATATATTTGCTATTACAAAGTTACACCAATTAACGTGGGAATTTATGAGAAAACACTGGTTTCTGTAGGGATTGACAATAACATGTTAAAAAAATTAAGTTTTTATACGGCCCCATAGTGTAAAAATTCCAGTCAATAAATTTTCCGCGTGCATTAATCTTTGAATATACAAAATTGCACCCTTCTATCAGCAAAACTTACAGAGATATGTTAGTTTTTAAATTTCAAGCGGCTGCTTACAAAATTAAGTGGAGATGATTATTGCAGAAATGCAAATTTATTCAATATAGAAAACAAAGAAATGGAAATATTTGTCAAGTAGTATATCAAGTAGTAGTTTTTAACGCGTGAATGTTACCCTTTAAGCAAAAACTTTTGATGCTCTGCATTCATAGTCTTAAAATTGTATTAAACTTCGCTTCTTGGTTTATTATCTTATATTTCATTAAAGAGAAAATGCTATTCTTAAATTTGTTACGAATTTCGACAAAGTTTGTCAAGTACATTATAAATTATGGACATTTTTAATCTTCTGCAATAGATTACTAATAGAACTCTATTGGATTAGGTTTAAGCGTCATCTTCAAACTTCAAGCTACTAACTTCTAATAGTTTAGCTAATTTTTCTGAGCATATTTCTTCATTTAATTGGATCATCAACTAAGGAAATATCAAGGTAATTTACTGTTTAGATAGCCACTTTCAAAAAATTTAATTTTTGGACTTTTCTGAAATATTATTTTGAAATTCCAATTTTAATCTAATTCGTCTTATAATGATTCGAATGTTTACTTTTGTTTGTCGCCAAGTCTTATAATTTCGCCATAATTGCTATTTATAAAGGTATATCTAAAAAAAATAATTTGTTTGAAAAATAATGTGTTTTATGTGTATTTAGAGTGTCTAATTTAAATTTAGTATTATTTGATAAATATTTACCTTAATGTGAAATCCGCTGTTGTATTCTTTATGGACTGCATATTTGTATGTTTTAGACATTTCATCAGTGTAAAACAGTGTAAAGTGTGCTGGGAAGTTGTCACTCAATAAAAGCCTCAGAATTTAAAATCCCAAGGTGTTCTGGTTTTGGTGAGCTGCATGCTGTTGACTCAGGGGATCAGCCCTGATTTGTGTTAATTGTATTTATCATAACAAAAGGTTTAAAAGTAATTTTAAAGCAGATCATGGAACTAATAGTGGCGGCTGTTATACAATTAAGAAATTGAAACCTATTATTATTATTAATACAGATTATGTTCAAACGGATTCTGAAGGGAATTTAAATTAACTTAAAAATTAAGAAGATTCACATTGTCAAGCTTTTAAAACAGCCGAGGATATTAAGCTTGATTTCTTATCTATTCAAGACCCTTTCATGAGTAATGGGGGGGGGCATGGGTGCAGATAAGGGATGTAGACAATTTATGTCCGAAGCTAAAAATACAATTATATTTATTTTTAACAAAAATTATATGTTTACAAAAATATATGTTAGTTCAAATTTAATGCTCTTAATTCTGTTATATTTGAAATGCATTTTAAGAATATGCAGCATTTATTTCGCACCCAATAAAAACATCGAACAAAAGATTACTGCATTTGAAGATTTAAGATTCTTTAATTTTTTAACGTAGTATTAAGTGATTTTAACTGCAAATCGAAAATCTGGGGATATAGTTCTGAAGACGAAAGAGATAGATGTTTGATGAAATTTATTACCACAAATAACTTTACTATATGCAATATTAAAGATTATGACCCAACCACGAGTCAAGGATTCCCTGATTTAACGTTAATAACTTCAGGATTACATGATGCAGTGCGGAGTACTGAATAATCTAAGTTTTAGTGATCATAAATATATATTATTGCATTTAAAAATTGAAACTTTTAACAATAATGGTTTTTACCTCAAAACTAAATATAATAATAATGCATTTTACAATAATTTTGTAAAACATATTAATAAATTAAAAAATTCACTTGAAAAAATTATCAGTTCTAATAATATAAATAACTTTTTAATAACATAGCTGTAGTTACAGAATGTGGTTTTAAAACGTTTAAGAGAAAACCAAAAGATTGCGTAAAATTTTTAACTTTTGGAATGAACAATTGAGACCGATTCGAAACACTGTGAATAAATTATTTAAAAAGTATAGAAGTGCTCAGAACTGCTCCTGCCAAGAAAAGATTCAAGCCTCGGGTATCGAATACAGAAAAGCCAGGACGGAATATAAAAATTACTCCTGGAAACGAAAAGGGAAAGCATGGGAAATTATTTGCACAAATTATAATGAAAAATATGTTTCAATATTCAGACTAACATTCAACAAATGTAAAAAGATTACCAGCATTAAAGTTAATCCGAATAAAGTTACTAACTTATTGATTCATGACAAAATTACAATTTTAATGAATCATTTTTTCCGCCTAGTAGGGATAAAGTTGGTATCAAATTTTTTCTACTGTTTATCCGTTTAATCCTCGAAGTCAAAAAGAAGTAGAATATGTTTTTGCAGATTTAAAAATTGGTAAAGCCTCAGGTTTGCATTGTATATGTTAAAAAATTTGAACATAAACTTCGATAAAAAGTTTTTAACGGATTGTTTTAATTTATACTTTAAATTATATTATCTTCCCAACTCTCGAAGAAAATCTAGTATGTTTTTCCTACAAATATTAGGGAAGGATACTAGACAATATTTGGCATACCGACCAGTCTGTCTTTTACTGAATCTAGGTAAAATAATAAAAAGACTCTTCATAATTCGATTTAATTTTTGGCTCAATAAAAGTGCAATTATACATAACAATAAGTTTGGTTTTAGAGAAGGAAAAGGTTGTGACTTAATACTGAATAATATAGTGGAGAAAGTTAAAGAACTAAGGAAAAACTATCATACAGCTCTTATTTCATTGGATATTAAATCAGTATTTGAAAATATGGACTGGTCAGTATTATTTTGTCTGTTTGAAAAATGTAATGTTCCTAGATTTTACTCTAATTTTATTTATTATTATTTGAAGGAAAAACGTGTAACATATACTTTTGATATTTTGAATGTTGAGTATAGATGTTTTAAAGGGTGTACACAGGGTTCAGTTGTTGCGCGAGTAGTATGGAATTTTTACATTAACTCAATTTTAAACATAAATGATGATTCTTTTTTCATCTGAGCATTTGCTGACGACTTGGCAATAATAACCTATTTTCAGAACCCGAGAGAACTTAGAGGAAAGCACTAATAAACTATTATACAAAATATTTATTAGCCTAAGTATCCTTAAATTAAATCTATCGTTAGAAAAATGCCAAGGGGTTATTTTTAAATCGATAGCTCCATATAAATTATCCAAGAAAAGTAAAACCACTCTCAACAAAAATCCAGTTTTCAAAATTAATAATTTTAATATTAAAATTGGTAATAGTTTAAAATATCTTGGTGTTTTTATAGATAATAAATTGATTTGGTCCACTAATATTTTATATCTATATTTAAAAACCTTTACTTATACAATCAATTTTAATAGAATAATAAAGAAAAATTGGAACACTCTGATAAAAAACTCGTGAATTTTTTTATTCAACATTTATTGGATATACGCATTATTGTACGCATAATTTTGCTGAATTTTATTCGCAGATAGTTGCAACTATCGACTTGATAAAGAATGGACAGAAAACTTGGGAAAATGAAAATTTAATGTATAACAAGTAAATACTTTAAAACTGAAAAAGAATACTAAATTATTTGTTCTTAGACTTGTGCGCTTTATTAAGCTTTACATAAAAACAGTGGAGACTCGCTCTTTAGGTCTGCAGATTTCCAGAATTAAAGAAATTTGGAAATTCTTATTTTTGTTTTAATTCTTATTTGCTTGCTTCTTCCCTCTGAGAGCTCAATTATCAACGAAAAAAGATAAGAACGAGGAAAGAAGACACAAAATGAATGAAAAAGTAAGACAAACACAGGATGGGTCTGCAAATAAAATATTTTTCGGAAGCACAAAAATTCGCTCTTAGCGTACAACTAAAGGTCATAATGGGCGAAGGAGAACAGCTATTCTTTCTATCTTAGTATTTAGCCAGAACCAGAACAGCCAAAAATAGGAATTTGCGGCTGCTCCTGTTTTGCGCCCGGCCAACAAATGATTAGCTATTTTTAGCCTTCGGTTTCACTTTCATGTTGCCTATACGGAAACTTGGATGTTTACTTCATATTCGATTTCTATTGTTAAAAGTCACTCTCCGAAAGAATAAGGACTTTAATTTTCTAAAAATTCAGATAATTACAACTACAATTTATGATTATTTGAAGGTAAAGCTTTTTCCGAAACATTTTTTTTTTTCATTTCTGTTCTAATAATATGTTTACAGCATTGTTTGTTTATGGGAAGTTGAGCCTCACTGGTTATATGCTTAATGCTGGCTGCTTTTACCGTGAATATTTTTTGAAGGTTGACAAGATGAATTATTTTTGCAAATACTTCAATTAATCTGCAACTATTATTTGACTATTTTTTAGATTAAACAAGAGTTAACAAATACATTGTTATTTCCTGATTCCACCTTTTGAATAATTTTTTGAAATATGTATTTTATCCCTAAAATATACAACGAAAGACTGGATCAAATTGCAGTGAGAGGTAAGGAAAAGTGTTCTAAGTCAATGAATTTGGCTTTTTATATCTCTGTAATTTTTGCATATAGAAGCGTTCAACTTTGTATGTAAAAAGATGAATGCAAGTGAAACATTTTACTAATTGTCATTTCTTGCTCTACTGGGACATATAAAAATTTAATTTTTATAACATTTTATCTTTTATCCCCATGGATATCAAAGTATTTTGATACATATTCCTACCTTATTTGAGGAAACCTTATATTTGGAAGTATATGTCTAGGATCAGTATTTAAGAAATAAACTCTTGTTCAACTTTTTTGGTGATAACCTTGTATATAGTTTCTCTTCTTTTGCTCTGTTTGCATTAAAATATTAGGTGAATCGATAAGTTTATTCATATTTACCACTTTCTTGTTTGGTACAATATTTTTTAAATCCTTTTTTTCGTTTTGGTGCTATATTTTTCATTCTAATTTTCCCAAACCGCAATTCTTAAATGCACTATTGACGTTGCTATTCTCTGGGTTCCTTTGTATAATTTTTATTATATAATTAAATAGATATTGTAAATGTTTATTTAATTTTGAACTAACATATTTTAATTTAATAACTGGATGCAATTTAATGTGTAGAGTAATTTAATTTATTTACTAAAATTTTATAATAACAATTTCGTCTTATAAATGCCGTATTATTTTATTTTTAATATTAATTTTATTAATATTTTTTGATAAATAAGACTCTTTCAATTTAGCAGTTTTAATCTGGTATCTTAATTTCGTGTGCGTACAAATTATCGAAATAATTTCTTGTAAATATAAATTATCTATAGAATTTCAGCTATTTTTGCATGCAGGATCAAGTATCCCTAAGGTTAGGAATACACGACCCATTTCATTACACAAAACATTTCATGAAATGTATATATTAGAGGATTAAATGGCCTATAAATTTTCATAAGTACATTTGTCATTCGTAAAATCATATAACTTTATTAATACTAACTATCAAAATTTTCGAGAAATACAAGAAATATTTAAACTTAGGTGAAGTATCTCTAGTTTCCCTTATGTTTAATTTGAAGATATGATTATTAGACTCCATTAAATTTACCTATTTCGCAATTTGCTCCTTTGTATGATTTGTTGCAATTGCATCGATAACTATCTTTGCTCACTTCGCATGTCCCATTGTTTTGGCATGGATTAGAAGTGCATGGTCCTAAAGGAAAAATTTTAAAAATTCAGTTGGATGGCATTTAGATAGTTATTTATTGACTTAAAGAGTTTCCCAATTCCATTTCTGAAAAATGTTTCTTACCATTTTCGCATCTTGGTCCACTAAATGGAGCAAGGCAATTGCAATTGAAGCCTATTTTACCAACATTGCATGTTCCTCCGTTCTGGCACGGCTGCTCATCACAAGGTCCTACAAAAGTTATCAAAAATATTTAGTGCAACATTTATATAGTTTTCGTGCCAAAATCGTTATAAATAGGAAGGAAATATCAGAACAAACCTTTGTATTATGTTAGCTCGCAACAGGAAACAAGGTGAAACGCACCGAATTATATTTTTAATATAAAAAAGTTAAAAGGAAATATTCACATGATTGCTCTTTTAACTGAGGGTAATATTTCTACCAGGTGAATGGAGAGAAGCAAGCGTTACCCAGATAGCAATTTTAGTTTCCAGCAAGCTTGCCACAAATTTGTCATGACAAGAATGCAAGTTTGCCACAAATTTGTCATAACAAGAGTGCAAGCTTGCAGCAAGTTAACGAAAGCTCCGAAGTCACCATGAAACGAACTTGCCGTGCAAACTTATTGCAAATTATAGCAAAAACAGAGTACGAAACACAAACCGGGATAGAACTCGCGACCTCCCGGTTCCGAAGCGGAGAAGCTAACCATTGAGCCAGTTGAACTCTGAGAGAAGAAGATAGATTTCGCTAATACATCGTTCAATTCGATTCGTATACGATTTATTTTTAACTATTTTCTGAATTTCATTAATTTTTTGAGTTGAGAATATGATTTGAAGTCAAAGAGAGAGCGATTTTCGCTAATAACTAAGTTTTGCTAGTTGAATAAATTATGAAATTAGAGTTCAAAAGTAATTATTTTAAAATGGGACAAAATGTCTAGTTATTATTGTTCAACAAACACTGACTGTTTTTTAGATTTAATTTTTTTTATAAACGTTAAAATTTCAACATTAAGAAAAAGGCGATATAGTTTTCTTTAAATTGAGAGTGATATATTTAGTAAAAAGATGTTAAAGAAGTTAAAAAATGTTTCAAAAATTTTTTTTTATAAAAAAGTTATTTTTTTTACAAATTATCATTGATTTATTGAATTAATAAAAAAGAATTACGGTCTAGGAGATGCTATTAAAAATCGGATGTTTTTTAAAACAGAGACAAAGATAATTATCTCTTTATGGTGCTATCTTTGCAGGAAGCTTGTTTTGCAAAATTGCAGCAAGTTTGATTTGCAAAGGAAGTGGCGCTATTTATCACATCGAACTTGCTACAAGTTCGATTCAAGTTTGACGCGTCAAATTTTGCCATGACAAGTCAAAATCAAACTTGCTGCAAACTTACATGCTATCTGGGTATGTATCTAAGAATAAGGATATTGTTCTGCAGCAACATTAATTTAATGAAAATGGATATGAAACAGCGCTACACTTAAAAAACATAAAATTAATGAGCTTATTTGATGACTAGTGCACTTATTGATTTTTAATGATAGCAAAGAATATCAATGTATTTGTACCCTTTTATTCTAGCATGCATTATTCTGCTCTAAAAACCACAAAAATCTAATTTTTGCATGACATATCCCTTTATAAACTTTCGAATTCTATATCACTTCATAATGAACCGTCCTCAACTTAATAAAACTTTGTTGGAGCGTGAGTTGATGGTATTTTCTAAATGAATGTTGTAAAAATACTTCAAGTAACTTAACCACGGAAATATGAGTTCGTAACAAAAATAGAATTTTTTGTTTGTAATTCTTAAGTATTTGCAACTCTTGCATGAAAGTTTTATATATATATATATATACTTTAAATTATTTATTTATTGTATAATTATGTATTTGTTGAATTTCTGATCATCCGAATCATACAATTAAGGATATCATAAATATTACTTCTAAAAAAAACTAAGAATCTGTTCAAAAAATTCATTAACGAACACCCAAATTTTAGTAATATTGAAATAAGATTTAGTCCAATTTTTCTCACCGATTTCACAAGTTTCTCCTCTCCAGGGTTTATTGCAATTACATTTAAACCCTTTTCCTTCGACTTCGCATGTTCCATTATTTCTACAAGGATCAGATGTGCAAGGACCTATAAAAATGTAAATTCTTCAGTTTTTATAATTTATGAAAACATGGTACTTGTAACTCATATGTTAAAAGTCCATTTCATTCAATATTTGTTTCACATAAAATTTGCCTGAATTTTACAATTTAAAAAATTTTTATCCAATTTGCTGAAAGGATTTCAAAAACAAGGTATTTTTAAACGCTTATCAAATATTCGAAATCGACGAAAAGTTTATTGAAAAATCCTCATTTCATCAGACACTTTCCAACAACAATCACTCATCAAACATTTATTTTTTTCTGTCATCTTACCATAAATAATAACTTTCTCCACATCAAAATATTTCAGACCTCTTGGATTAAAATATTCCATTCAAACGTCTCTTAATCTTAAAGACCAATAATAGAATTTCTGAATGAGTGACATGCAATTTTCTAAATTCATAGATTTTGAACAAAATCCATAGTCATTTCTTTATATGAGTCGTAAAATCTTGTCATAAAGCAAGAAATGTAGTCCAGACGGAACACACTGGAACGCCGTTCTTGCATTGCTAAATTTTTTACGACAAAGAAATAAGAAAAAAATTTAAAATATCTTCATAAAACAGATGGATGTTCGTCTTATTCTTATTAAGGTCGCCATCTTACCCGACTTTCCCCTACTTAATAAAGGACGACGTAGAAGAATCCTTCTACAATATTTTATTTATGAACCTTACTACTACAGAAGATGTTTGAAGTTTTTCTCAATGATACAATCGTAACATCAATGATTTATGTAACGTCGCATCATCTCAAAAATACCAGGCGTATTTCTAAAACATCTTGCTGCCTCAACGGTTCCTCGAACGAAACTTTCCTGCTGTAAAACATGTGTTTCGTACACGAGTCCTTTTAAAAAACTCCTTAAGAAAAAAGTATAGGGGGTACAAATTCGGTGATGGAAAATGATACGTGGTTAGTCAACCACGGTCAATCCAACAACTGGTGACGGTGGCCTACAGATGTGTTCGAACTTATCTGCTGAAATGTGTGGAAGCTCCGCCGTGCTGAAATCGAATATGGTGATGGGCAGATACAAGAATAGTTCATCATTTCTGGCGTTGCGCGAGATTGTATTTTATATGCGAGAGATAACAACTCTCTCTAGCGGCTCCGAATGGTTTTTATGCACCTACGTTCCTGTGTGGTTTGCCCTCTTATTCTTATGCCAGAATTGCCATTTCATTTTGGTCGTGTTTTTGTATACCCTGTATATTTGAAAATCCCAGGCGTCTTCAAATTAAAACCGAGAAATCAGAATTTGAATTTCATTTACTTTTATATCCTGTTCTTACTTTACATTCTATATCTTGGTCTTACTTGTCTCGCATGTTTCTCCACTGTATGGTTCTTCACATTCACAAGTGAAACTGTCTCCTGATTCTGTACATTTCCCTCCATTCTGGCAAGGACTGGAGTTGCATGGAGTTTCTGGGAGAAACAGAAAAAAGTCATCAGAATATGAAGCAGTTATAGCAATACAATAATATCTTATAAATATGAGTGGAAAGTTACATACAGGCAGTTTGATTACGCATATTTTATATCACAGTTTACATTTTCAATTCAATGCTGTGAATTATCAAGAAAGTGTAAAGAAAACTTTTTTTAAGAAACACCCGCAGAAGATCAGCTTATATGCTTTATTTTTAAAAAGAAAGAGAATAATTTCAGTTTTTATTTCAGTTCTAATTAAATTATTGTCAAGTCTTGAATCAACATGAAGGTATTAAGACAATTTTAAAAAATAATCAAAACAGGAACGATTATATAGTTGAGAATGATTTATCAGTTTCAAAACATTAGAAGCATGGCATTTACTAATAAGAGAAGACATTAAAGTCATTTGTTAGAAAAAAGATATAAACAATTTTAACTGTACAATATGCTCCAAAATGCACATTGCTCTCCAACACACATGTGGATTTATTGACGAACCAATGTGCCTACACTCACATTTTTAAAAAATTTTTATTAACAATCTCTACAGAAGCCAACGGAACATTATACAAATTCCCACCTTATTTGAAGAAAATCTAATTCAAAGTATATGTCTAACTGTCATATTTAAGGAAATAAATGCTTGTTCGCCTCTTTCAGAACACCCTCTATATGTATAAAGCTTTGCCCATGTTATCTTGTGAACACGATAACTAGAGTAATTTTGATTAGATTTTAGCCGGTGAGGGATATGTTGTAAGAATAGTCAAAATCTCGGCCGAAATCCTAGATGTACTCAAGAGGGCTCTCAGACCAGTTCGTAGGAGTTGGAAATGGTGGGGGTTGAAATGTTCATATCATTTTCATATAAATCAGAATTTTAACATTGTTGCTTTTCTAAAGTGGGGAATGAAATTTTGCAAAAAAATTATTTATTTCTTTTTCAATGCTGTTTCTGCTCCTAAAACAAATGAAATGATGCAAGAATCCCTTAGAAACGAGTTTTTAAAAATTAAAAACAAGAGTATTTGAGTGCTATAAAGTGTTTAAAGAAGGTAGAGAACTAAATGAAAAATAAAGTCAATGTTGAGTGTTTTCTTTGACTGTAGAAGTGTTGTAGTATATTATGAAAGAATATTATATGAGTGATTTTGCAGCGTTTGAGTGAAGCAATTATTTGAAAGCGACTTCAATTCTGTCAAAATAACTTATGAGTTTTGCATCACGATAATGCACCATCTCAAATGTGATTTTATTATTCGTGATTTCCCGACAAAAAATTTTTAAAAAATGGCTCTACAAATTTTGCATTCACCAGGTACGGGACCATGCGAACTTTTCTATTTCGGTGGTCGAAACTATATATTCGTAGCCTCGGTTTTGACTTTATTGATTTGATAAAGAAAATGCGCTATGAACCCTTAACGGGTAAACGAAAAGGCCTTTAAAGTACGTTTTTAGGATTGGACAGAACGTTGGTAGAAGAGCATTACAATCGGATAAGATCACTTTCACGGAGAAGTAATAAATATTGACCAATAAATTGATGCCCTTTATTTTATGGCAAAATACCTAAGGATTTTTTTAACAACCAAGAAAGCCGATATTCCGGGTGAACAAGCTGGTCGCCAAGGGCGGCTAAATGCATAATAAATGCAACCGAAAGCCCAATATCAACTTTATTAGTTTTAGTTTCCCCTTAAACAGTTGGAGTTTCGCAAATATTTCCTCCAATCAAACTGCTATAGTTTCGCAAATTTTAATCTTTTATCATAAAAAATTTACAAATGCTTTGAAAAATGATGAACCAGATGTATTATTTATACTTCTTTTATAGAATACAATACGACATAAATCATTGCAAAACAAACATAAGAAAGTCGCAGTTCGGGTGATCGCTGTAATTATTTATAACCTTACATAAAGCTAATTCATAACAATCACGCGCATGCGCCTACACTGAAGGGACGATGACGTCTCAGGCAAAACAAATACTATGCAACAAACTCTTAGAGATATGATCTATCAGTTGTGGGGTCAACTATTCATTTCGCATTATTAGTCTATTATTAGCGATTCAAATCTGACAGTATTTTGTTACACAAGAAAGTTCGACCGACTATCACTGTAACGAGCGGAAAGACGTTTTCACGTCAAAATCGTGAAAACTTTTACCATATTAACAGAAGCTTTTCGTAAAAACGTATTTAAAATATTTATCTTCGTTTATTTTCAGTTGTACATGAAATAACCAGTGGCAACTGTTTCTAATAAAAAAACTTACCAACGCACTTTCCATCAACATCGCGATACCCCTGTTTGCAAATGCAATATTTCTGTGAGAAAAAGACTGAAAAAGTGCAGTTCGAATCTGGGCCGCATTCACAATCTGAAAGTACAAATGAAATTGGAAAAATGTTCATTTAAGAAATACATATAATAAGACTTTTCACATTCAGTTTATTCAAAATAAGATGTTTAAACCGTCGACGTAAATCTACTGCTGGAACACCACGATTACCAGAGTTGTCAAGTTAGAATTCCCTTCTAAGGGAAGAGAGACATCATACACTATAATTTAATAGCATCATACACAATGACCCTACTGATTCCGAGAACGATCACGTCACCATTACGTTATAGAAGGTGGTGTGACGGACACGCCTGGAATTTTGAAAATGTACGGAGATCCATGCTTCGGCTATAAGGCTTCTCTCAGTGCCAATGTTTTGATATTTTTCTGTAGATTATATATACTACATCTGCTGTTAGTAAATGTGTCCAACATCTACTACATTTAATGTAGTATATTTCATTTCATTAGTCAATAATTTCATGTTTTAAAATCATCCCTTCGCTTAAATGCTACAATTTTGGAATCATGTTCTACAGAATAAAAACATTATTTTAATGCTGTCGATGACATTTTTCACCTTGAATAGATTTTTTACGATCAACCTGTGTTTTAAGGAAATGACTAAATTGTACACGAGAAGGGGGAAGATAATAAACGCTGTAAAGTAAGAACCTCTGTTTAGAATGGCTTGAATACACTTGAACAATGATATTTTGTTTGACGAAGAAAAGAAATTACTTATAAGTTATTACTTACTATTACTACTTGTTATTATTATTTGTATCAGTGCCACGGCTTTGTGAATATTTTAGTAATAGTAAGTAATAACTTATAAGTAATTTCTTTTCTTCGTCAAAAAAAATATCATTGTTCAAGTGTATTCAAGCCATTCTAAACAGAGGTTCTTACTTTACAGCGTTTATTTATTCCTTCATTACCGAAGGTAGTCATTTCCTTAAAACACAGGTTGATCATAAAAAAATCTATTCAAGATGAAAAATGTCATCGACAGCATTAAAATAATGTTTTTTATTCTGTAGATGATTAATTGTAGCATTTAAGAGAAGGAAAGATTTTAAAAGATGATTATTGACAAATGAAATATTACAATTACATTAAATGTAGTAGATGTTGGACACATTTACTAACAGCAGATTTAGTATATATATATTCTACAGAAAAATATCAAAACCTTGGCACTGAGAGAAGCCTTATAGCCGAAGCATGGATCTCCGTACATTTTCAAAATTCCAGGCGTGTCCGTCACACCACCTTCTACAACATAATGGTGACAAGATCGTTCTAGGAATCAGTAAGGTCATTATGTATGATGCTATTAAATTATAGTGTATGATGTCTCTCTCCCCTTAGAAGGGAATTCTAACTTGACAACTCTGGTAATCGTGGAGTTCAAGCAGTAGTTTTACGTCGACGGTTTCCAAATCTTATTTTGAATAAACTGAATAAAAAGTCTTGTGTATGTATTTCTTAAATGAACATTTTTCCAATTTCATTTGTACTGTGTGAATGTAGAATTCGAACTGCACTTTTCAGTCTTTTTCTCACAAAATATTGCATTTTGCAAACAGGGATATCGAGATGTTGATGGAAAGTGCGTTGGTAAGTTTTTTATTAGAAAGCAGTTCCACTGATTATTTCATGTACAACTGAAAATAAACGAAGATATAATATTTTAAATACATTTTTTGAAGCTTCTGTTAATATGGTAAAATTTTCACGTTTGACGTGAAAATGTCTTTCCGCTCGTTACAGTGATAATGTCGTCGAACTTTCTTGTGTAACAAATACTTCAGATTTGACCTAATAATAGTCTAATAATGCGAAATGAATAGTTGACCCCACAACGGATAGATCTATCTCTAGAGTTTGTCGCATATTATTTGTTTTGCCTGCGACGTCATCGTCCCGTCAGTGTAGGCGCATGCGCGATTTTATGAATTAGCTTTATGTAAGGTTATAAATAATTACAGCGATCACCGAACTTCGACTTTCTTACTTTCTTTTCAATGATTTATGTTGTTGTGATTCCATAAAAGAAGTATAATTAATACATCTGGTTCATCATTTTCAAAGCATTTGTAAATTTTTATGATAAAAGATTAAAATTTGCGAAACTATAGAAGTTTGATTGGAGGAAATCTTTGCGAAACTCACTGTTTAAGGAAACAAAACTAATAAAGTTGATATTGGGCTTTCGGTTGCATTTATTATGTATTTAGCCGCTCTTGGCGACCAGCTTGTTCACCCTGAATATCGGCTCATAAGTTATTTTGACAGAATTGAAGTCGCTTTCAAATAATTGCTTCACTCAAACGCTGCAAAATCACCCATATAATATTTTCTTTCATAATATACTACAACACTTCTACAGTCAAAGAAACACTCACATTGACTTTATTTTCATTTAGTTCTCTACCTTCTTTAAACACTTTATAGCACTCAAATACTCTTGTTTTTAATTTTTGAAAACTCGTTTTTAAGGGCTTCTTGCATCATTTCATTTGTTTTAGGAGCAGAAACAGCATTGAAAAAGAAATAAATAAATTTTTTGCAAAATTTCATTCCCCACTTTAGAAAATCAACAAAGTTAAAATTCTGATTTATATGAAAATGATATGAACATTTCAACACCCACCATTTCCAACTCCTACGAACTGGTCTGAGAGCCCTCTCGAGTCCATCTAGGCCGAGATTTTGACTGTCCTTACAACATATCCCTCACCGGCAAAAATCTAATCAAAATTACTCTAGTTATGGTGTTCACAAGCAAATCGTTATACATATAGAGAGGCTTCTGTAGAGATTGTTAATAAAAAGTTTTAAAAAATGTAAGTGTACGCACATTGATTCGTCAATCAATTCACATGTGTGTTGGAGAGCAATGTGCATTTTGGAGCATATTGTACAATTAAAATTGTTTACATCTTTTTTCTAACAAATGACTGTAATGTCTTTCTTCTCTTGTTAGCGAATGCCATGCTTCTAATATTTTGAAACTGATAAATCATTCTCAACTATATAATCGTTCCTGTTTTGATTATTTTTTTAAATTGTCTTAATTCCCTCATGTTGATTCAAGACTTGACAATAATTCAATTAAAACTGAAATAAAAACTGAAATTATTCTCTTTCTTTTTAAAAATAAAGCATATTAGCTGATCTTCTGAGGGTGTTTCATAAAAAAAAGTTTTGTTTACACTTTCTTGATAATTCACAGCATTCCAAATTGAAAATGTAAACTGTGATATAAAATATGCGTAATCAAACTGCCTGTATTTAACTTTCCACTCATATAGATATTATTGTATTAATATAACTGCTTCATATTCTGATGACTTTTTTCTTCTCCAGAAACTCCATGCAACTCCAGTCCTTGCCAGAATGGAGGGAAATGTACAGAATCAGGAGAGAGTTTCACTTGTGAATGTGAAGAACCATACAGTGGAGAAACATGCGAGACAAGTAAGACCAAGATATAGAATGTAAAGTAAGAACAGGGTATAAAAGCAAAGTAAGAACAGGATATAAAAGTAAAATGATACATTCTGATATCTCGGTTTTTCATTTGAAGACGCCTGAGATTTTCAAATATACAGGTGTTCAAAAACACGACCAAATGAAAGGCAATTCTGCATAAGAATAAGAGGCCAAACCACACAGGAACGTAGGTGCATAAAACCATTCCGCTAGAGAGAGTTGTTATCTCGCATAAAAATACAATCTCAAGTAACGCCAGAAATGATGAACTATTCTTGTATCTGTCATCACCATATCGATTTCAGCACGGCGAGCTTCCACAATTTCAGCGGATAAGTTTAAACATCCGATAGGCCACTGTTCCGTTTTAGACTAATCACATATCCTTTCGATCACGCAAATTTGTACCATATACTTTTCTTATGGAGTTTTTTAAGGACGATGTACAACACATGTTTTACAGCAGGAAAGTTTCGTCTGAAACCGTGAGGCAGCAAGATGTTTTAGAAATACGCCTGATATTTTTGAGATGATGCGGCGTTACATGAAACATTGATGTAACGATTGTATCATTGAGAAAGACTTCAAACATCTTCTGTAGTGGTAATGTTCATAAATAAAATATTGTAGAAGGATTCTTCTAAGTCGTCCTTTATTAAGTAGGGAAGAATCTGGGTAAGAGGGCAACCTTAATAAGAATAAGACGAACATCCTTCTGTTTTATGAAGGTATTTAAATTTTTTTTCTTATTTCTTTGTCGTAAAAAATTAAGGAGTGCAAGAATGGCGTTCTGGTGTGTTCCGTCTCCACTACATTGCTGGTTTTAACAAAAGATTTTACGACTCAGAAAAAGGAATGACTATGGATTTTGTTCAAAATCTATGAATTTAGAAAATTGCATGTCACTCATTCAGAAATTCTATTATTGGTCTTTTATTTTCTAAGAATAGACACTTCAATTTTGGATTAAGAAACTCTTGAGTGCAATATTTTTTTTAAAAAAATCTCTGAAATATATTGATATAATACCTGGTCTGAAATATTTTGATGTGGAGCAGGTTATTATAGAGAGACAGAAAAAAAAATAACTGTTTGATCATGATTGTTGTTGGAAGTGTCTGAATGATAGGGATATTTCAATAAACTTTTGTCGATTTCAATACTTTGATAAGCGTTTAAAATACCTTGTTTTGAAATCCTTTCAGCAAATTGGATAAAATTTTTAAATTGTAAAATTCAGTAAATTTTATGTGAAACAAATATTGAATGAAATGGACTTTTAACATATGAGTTACAAGTACCATGTTTTCATATAAAAAACTGAAGAATTTACATTTTATAGGTCCTTGCACATCTGATCCTTGTAGAAATAATGGAACATGAAGTCGGAAGAAAAGGGTTTAAATGTAATTGCAATAAACCCTGAGAGGAGAAACTTGTGAAATCGGTGAGAAAATTGACTAAATCTTATTTCAATATTACAAAATTTGGGTGTTGTTAATGAATTTTTTGAACAGATTCTATGTTTTTTTTTAGAAGTAATATTTATGATATCCTTAATTGTATGATTCGGATGATCAGAATTAACAAATACATAATTATACAATAAATAAATACTTAAAGTATATATATATATATATAAAACTTTCATGCAAGAGTTGCAAATACTTAAGAACTGAAAAATTCTATTTTTGTACGAACTCATATTTCCGTGGTTAAGTTACTTGAAGTATTTTTACAACATTCATTTAGAAAATACCATCAACCTCACTCAACAAACTATTATTAAGTTGAGGACGGTTCATTGAAGTGATATAGACCATTCGAAAGTTTATAAAGGATATGTCATGCAAAATTAGATTTTGTGGTTTTAGAGCAGAATAATGCATGCTAGAATAAAGGTACAAATACATTGATATTCTTTGCTATCATTAAAATCAATAAGTGCACTAGTCATCAAATACTCATTAATTTTATGTTTTTTAAGTTAGCGCTTTATTCATGTCCATTTTCATTAAATTAATGTTGCTGCAAAACAATATCCTTATTCTTAGATACATAACGCTTGTTCCTTCCATTCACTGGTAGAAATATTAGCAACTAAAATTGAGAAAAATTCATGAAATAATTTTAAGAATGATGCAATTGCATTTGCATTATGAAATATCAACCCTCAGTTAATAATCATGTGAATTTTTCCTTTAACTTTTTTATATTAAAATATAATTCAAGTTCGTCACCTTGTTTATTGCTAGATGTGAATATACATACATAGTTTCTTCTGATATTTCTTCCTATTTATAAAGATTTTGGCACAGAAAACTATATAAATGTTAGTAATAAATATTTTTGATAACTTTGTAGGATCTTTGATGAGAGCAGCCATGCCAGAACGGAGGAACATGCAATGTTAGTAAAATAGGTCAGAATTGCAAATTGCCTTCTCCATTTAGTGGGCCAATTGCATAAACGTAAAACATTTTCAGAAATGGAATTGAGGAAACTCTTTAAGTCAATAAATAACATATCTAAATGCCATCCAAATGAATTCTTTTAAAAATTTTTCCTTCGTCATGACTTCTAATCATGCCAAAACAATGGACATGCGAAGTGAGCGAAGATAGTTATCATGCATTAACCAATCTGCAAAATACAAAGGATTGCAAATTGCGTAAATTCTAATATTGAAGGTCCAATAATCAAATTTTCAAATTAAACATAAGGGAAACAAGATACTTCAACCTAAGTTTAAATATTTTGTATTTCTTGAAAATTTTGATAGTCAGTATTAATAAAGTTTATATGATTTTAAAGAATGACAAATGTAATCTATAATTGTAAAGAGCCATTAATCTCTAATATATAATTCTGAAATGTTTTGTGTAATAAGAAATGGGTCGTGATTCTTAATCCTTCAGGGATACTTGATCCTGCATGCAAAAATAGCTGAAATTCTATAGATAATTTATATATAGCAAGAAATTATTTGATATTTATGCCACACGAAATTAAGATACCAATTAAAACTGCTAAATTGAAAAGTCTTATTTATCAAAATATAATAAAATTAATGTTAAAATAAATAATGAGCATTTATAAGAGTAGAAATTGTTATTATAAATTTTTCAGTAAATAAATTAAAATTCTCTACTACATTAAATTACATCCAGTTATGAAATTACATCCAGTTATTAAATTAAATATTTAGTTCGAAAAATTAAATAAAATTTTAAATATTCATTTATTATATAATAAAAATATGACAATGGAACCAGAGAGTTAGCAAAAGCTCATTAGTGCATTTAAAATTACGGTTTGGGAAAATTAGAATGAAAATAATAGCACCAAAACGAAAAAGGATTTAAAAATATTGTACCAAACATAGAAAGTGGTAAATATGGTATAATATCTGATTCACCTAATATTTTAATGCAAACAAAGAAGCAAAAGAAGAGAATTTATATACAAGGCATTATCACCAAAAAAAGTTGAGACAAGAGTTTTTTTCTTAAATACTGATCTGACATATACTTGTAACGTATAAGTTTTTCCTCAAATAAGGTATGAATATGAATAAAAAATACTTTGATATCCATGGGTATAGAAAATAAAAGTTATAAAAATTAAATTTTATATGTCCAGTAGACAAAAAAATGTCAATATAATAGAATGTTTACTTGATTCAATGAGTTTACAATAAGTTGAATCGCTTCTATATGCAAAAAATTATCAGAGATATAAAATCAAATTCATTGACAGAACACTTTTCCTACCTCTCACTGCAATATGATCCAGTCTCCTCGTTGTACTTTGAGAGATAAAATACATACTCAAAAATTAATTTAAAAGTTGGAACTGTCAGGAAATAACAATGTATTTGTTAACTCTTATTTAATCTAAAAAAAATAGTCAAATAATAGTTGAGATTAACGAAGTATTTACAAAAATAGTTCATTTCGTACAACCTTCAAAAAAAAATAATCACTAGTAAAGCAGCCAGCATTAAGCATATAACCAGTGAGTCTCAACTTCCCATAAAACAAGCAATGCAAAACATATATACTAGAAAGAAATGAAACTAAAAATTTTTCTGAAAAAACTTTACCTTCAAATAATGTAAATTGT
>BGPR01001045.1:29588-84368 GCA_013235015.1 Araneus ventricosus | reverse complement strand
AAGTTACGTAGCTGTTTCAAGGGTTCTTAGCGCATTTTCTTTATCAAATCAATAAACTAAAATCCGAGGCTACGAATGTTGAAGTTTCAAACTGTCGAAATAGAAAAGGTCACATGTTACCTATACTCAGGTGAATAATTGTCGACAATGACTAATAAAATCGCATATGTGTTGGTGTATTATCGTGATGCAAAACTCATATACATTTTGAATGAATTGAAGCTTTCACTTTTCAACTAATTGTTTCAGTCAAACATAAAATTATAATATTCTTTTTATAATGTACAGCTACAACGACATGAATGGAACAACATCTCTGTAATTCTGGTATATACATCGTATTCTACAAAACTAGTGTCGATGCTCATGGCTCAAGATGACAGGTTTATTCAGATAAAAAACTGATTAACTGGAGGTACTTAGCATAGTTAATTAACAACAAACTTGAAATTTTTTTCCTTCACTCTTACTGTCTGCTTCTTTCTCTGAATCGATCTCTCGTCATGAAATTCTGGCTCCTCCCATAAATTTTATAACAGGATGATAATTTCCTGGAGATGATAGAGTTGAAAAATGATGTTCTTACAAGTAATGAGTAAGAAACTTTTTGATGATATTTTCGAACGTATTATAAGAAGATCGTGTTCCATTAAAAGTAGTGACCGATAAATACTAATATACCATACGGTCCCTCAAAAGTCAACGTTGTACGACAACTGGAATTTGCAATTTTGTAAATATTTCGAAAACTACTATACATATGTACTTGGTTTGATACCTGTATTATAGCGTTAGTAAGTATAGTGTAGTGTTGAGCATCGATTATGTGATCCTTCTAATATCATCTTCTAACGCCTAGTCGAGTTTCATGTGCTGACCACCTCTGGCTGAAACATTTGAAATTCAAAGGATCTTAGCGTTTTTCAGTTGGTTGCTATCACATTCAATAATAACCAAACTAAGATACGGACAACTTTGATGGACTTGGTTTTTAACTTCTGATTCAGATTTATAGTTCTGTTATGAAATCTCATATGCGAAATTTCGGTACTTCTGGCTGTAATTCTTTTGTACATGCTTGGGGACATATGGAAAATGCAAAAGCTTTTGCAGAAAAGATACTATAAATAACTTCACCTTCTTGAAGTTGCAGGAGAACAAACTGATATTTCATTTACCCTCTGCTGTTCTGAAGAAAGCTTCAGCAAAATAAAAAATCAATATCTTCCTCAAAAGATTACCCAAAGCAAAGCCAATGTATTTGATGGAATTGAACAGTAATTTGTCAAATATCTACACCAATCCTCCTGAACTCTGAATATATTCATGAATAAATGCTAGGATCTGAAAATCCAACGTGACAAAAACAGGACGGCGGTTTTCTTCCACAGAAAAGAAAAAGAAAAAGAGGTACATAAACCTTACAGACCGATTCCCTTCTCCTGATTGTAATGAAAATTATTAGAAAACTGCTGCTCCCTCCCCAAAGAGTCAACTTACTCTAAATAAACAAAATGTGCTTCATCCCACCAGTTCTTAGAGTATGAAAATCAATGAACTAATGCCTCCAGTTGTTGGACAACACAAGATCTAGAAAATTGTCTCTCCCCTGGGCCTCTCCCCATCTCCCTGAGATTGGAAAACAAACTACCCTAATGTAGAGGATCTTCTCCTTTACACTAGTTCTACAGAAACCACCCAAACGCAGCTCTGAAAACTATTCCAGGTATCACGCCATCACATCTTAAAAGCACAAAAGCAGCAATACATCAATGTTTCTGGAGAAAGGAAATAGAATTTAGCTGTTTCTCCTATCAGTCAAAGGATTGTGAATAAAACAATCAAGAGCCTAAATCCACCCATCCTTCATTATTTTATCATAAATCAAATATCGGTGAACCCTACAACGGAATCAGGAACGAAATAATTAAAATTTGGACAGAAAGCTCGAGTGTAATGGCAGTGCTTGATCCTCAAACACCTCATGAACTTGTCTGACATCCAGTCCCTTCTCAAACAGAATCGAAATATTCTTTCTAGATACAAAGCTCCATCTAAAAGATGGGTTTAGGATGGCTGGTATTATCGGGTAATGAGACGCCGATACCTCGCCAAAAGTCATCACAGAAGGCGTTGTAGTGAAAGCTCTAAAGCCCTCGATGCGGAACTTCTAACATTTACAAGAAAGGTTTTAAAAAAAATGGAAAATCTTGGGATTATGCAGTACTGGACGTTCTGTTACAGTGCTCAAAACAGTTCAAATAAAAACCAGTTCTTTGGACACGTGACGAAATTCTGTCTGCTCAATTCTCCATTCCTCTTCATTCTTTAACCGCTTCCATCATCAGATAGTGACCTGTGCCTGCGGTGAAGCCTATGATCCCATCTTATCAAAGGACATCTGCCCATTTACTCTCTTTGGGTATTGGGAAACTTTTACTCACTTTGGAAAATGTATATCAAAGAGTTCTGATAATCCAATTTCAAGGAAAGGAATAATAAAGATGATTAAATATAATAGACCGTGAAACATAATCCAACTGGAATAATTTTACCTTAAATCGTCGAAATCAATAATTTAACTTATCCTGTATTCAATGCACTGAACGTACTAAGTCATTCCGTTCTCATAATTATCCAGAAATAAATTGTAATATCATAAACATTTCATTTCCATAGTACATATTCATATCTATAGAATATGTGATATAAAAATTCAAGTATGTATATGGTAGGTTTTAAAAAAAAAGTTACTTACATGGTGTTTTGTACAATCGGTGAGATGTATCTAGTACATGAACATAACCTGACTCAAAACCTAAAGATTTTACATTCTGATAGTTCCTTTTCATTTAAAAAATTCTTTTAATTATGTTATAAATCTGTTATAATATAACATATTGCATTATTATATTAGTTTGTCGGTGTTATAATCTCTTAGAAGGATTTAAAGTGTAAACACGTAAAAAGAGCACAAAATGAAAGAAAACGACTTGTTACTCATTGTACAAAACGTGGTTGAACCGGTTGAAGAAATCAAAATAAGCAACCCAATGCGAACTCAATTACAGTTAATACTGCTCCCATAAAAAGAATAATAAATAAAATATTGTAAGATTCTTGTGATGCAGCATTGGATAAAGTCCAATGTCTGCTGCTTTATAAAAATAAGTGCGTGGCAAGGCAATGAAAAGGAATGTTTACATTTTATAAGTTTATTTTAACCTACTTATAAGAGAGGACCAAAAGATGTAAGCATTGGAAAGTGTCTTGAAATGGAGAATTAAAAATACATAAAAATTAGAAATGGAATTTTTGAAAGTTATAGGGTACTGACTCAATTTAAAGATTTTGTGTTACTGAGTCGTCTTGTGAAATTGTAGCTTCTGGAAGACTCATCATTATATCTTGACCATTTACAAAGATTGGTCATCTATAGAAATGTTTTATGGAGAGTACCATTTCTTTTTAATTACTTTAAACTTTAACACTTAATTTATGTATAATATCCAAAGATACAAACTAATATGTGATTATGAAATAATCATACTGTTTCATTTAATTTGCGCTTAATATAGCTAATAATATGAGAAATAAAGATCTGCTGAATCACTTTAAAATATAAACAAGAAACAAACTGAACAAAAAATGTAAAACTTGACACGAATGATAAACAAAAAAAGTAAGAGATTATTTTTAAGAGTGTATTTTATTTGGGCTGGATTCCCATAGAGCCGGCTTCTCTGGAAATTAAATCTGTCAATATAGACCCTTTTTTTACGCGACCAAATATACTTTTTGCATCCATTGATGGCGTTAACCGTTATGAAATGGCTTTTCCTGTGTTGCCAACCTTACAAAAAATCGCTGCCTGCTTTAGTGACGTCACTGGCAAGTCGAACCTGACTGGTCTGAAGTATTCATGACCACGATCTTCAACGGGAAAGCTTTTAGCAAAACGAAAAACGATCCGACGTCGCCTCAATAAAAACCGGTTCCAAGGTCCGCGAAGCGTGTTTACTGTCCCATGCCAAAGGAAAGGCCATTTAATGAACTCATCGAAACAAGCTATCCATAAAAATGCGTACCCTTGAACTGGTTTGCGATTTCCTATCTTACACTGTGTCATTTCTGTAATCAATGATAAAATAATAAAGTTTTCATAACGCTTTTAAAAACTTCATTTTGTTATTTCCAGAAGTGTTTAAAATTCTCATATTTCATTATAATAAATACAGTATCCTGTTATCAGTTTTCTCAAATTTGCTTCCTAGATGGTTCTTTTGTATCCAATCAACACTAATTGAACTTAAGCAATTAATGGTAATGAAAATTCAAAGTAAAATTTAGTATTGCTAATAAAAAAACGCACTGAAAAGACAGAATACCAGGAGGTGGGTGTTTTCTATAAGATTTATATGTTAGATCATATTCTGCAAATAAAGCTTTATATGTATTATAACTCGTTTGGTCAACGGTATTTGAATACGCTTGCAAACGTTTCACATAAATAGTGATATAAAAAATTGCACAGTCGGAGGTTACGTAATGTATATGGAACTGAGAATCCGTTTTGCATAAACTGTAATTGAATACTATTTCTTCCATGAGAATTTTCTAGAAATGGGTCAATGAAAGTTCCAACAGAACCATCTTAATAAGGAATTTAATGGGGAGTTTGATCTTCCATCGACCGACTTAAATTTTATATAAAATCATTTCTCTTAGAAATGCAGTGAGGTTGGTGACTATCTAAATGGAGGAATGATGTGATTAAAACAGGCGATGCGATTGCGAACCAGGAACCTGAAATGCGAAGCAATAAAGGCCAGATAATTTGAACTGCTAAGATATTGAAGTGCTATTTTGTATATGTGGATTTCAGGAGTTGATGAGCTAACTTGTAAAATGAAATGATGGAAATTTTATGAAGACGAAAAATGAACCATAAGGATAACTAATATCTGGAGTTCTTTCCGAAACAGTATTGAAAACCCACATCTCCATTTATAAACGAGGATAGATCCAAAAAAGCATAAGGGTAAAAACATTTATTACCAATATACAGAAAAGAAAATATCGACCCAGTGTTTTCTACATCAATATTTGAAGAGAACCTTCCAGATATGTGTAGGAGTGGGAACCAAGATTGGTGCCAAATCTAGTTGCTGTAATAGGGGTGGCTCCAAACTTGCCACATGAACTTTTGCAGCAATTCGTGAGTTCTATAACAGTAAGGGTATCTGCCGGGAGAATGACACCATGACCCAACCTCAACGTTAGGGAGTTTGCGTTTTATTTAGAATTCAATGATGGCCCATTGTCGATTTCCTTTTTCCCCAAATTGAAGGAACACTTATCTGGGACAAGGTTCTTTCAAAAGGTGATGTATAACTGTCGAATGGCTCAACAAGTGGGACGATTGCCAGTTAAACAAGTTGTTCTGCGTTCAGATAAATGCCTAAATAGATTTGGTGATTATGTGGAAAAGTGGACTGACAAGTATTCTGTCCCACCTCATTTATATTTTCTGTATAATGTTAATAAATAATTTTATTACTTTTGTAACCTTTTTGATACATACACACAAAATTCTTAGGAAAATTGATTTTCGAAAATTAAAAAAATAGTTATGTGATGTCGAAATGATGTGGTAAGAAGAAAATATTAGACGATTCCTAACTATTCCGATGCATTCAGGATACAGGCGTCCCACAATAACTCACCTATCTCTAAAATTAAATAACCGGGAAACGGAGATCAAAGTAGAAAATGGAAATCATTGTTACAGTCCGAAAAGTATCCGGAACACTCTTATTTCTCGCAATTTATAGAAAAAAGGAAAATTCAAGGGAAATTTGTCATTCAATTTGGAATATGTCCTTCTTTAAAAATATGGGAACTGGTTTCCATAAGGCATCTATTATTTATGTTTGAGTCATCTTCAAATCTGATTGCAGCTCTTGAATTTTTTTTTATCTTTTAAATGATTTTATGTAATAAAAATCGTGCCAGAAATACATTTGAGGAAATTTATTCAAATTAATCAGAGATACACAAGAAAAACGATTAAGGGTCTCTTTCAATATATGCTATTTTAAAAATAGGTCACCTGTTAAAATTGTTAAAAACTTTTATTTCAGCTGTAATAATGTTCTCTAAAATTATTGGTGTTTTCAAACTTTACAGTTTCGGACTATGAAATATTACTAACTAAGAATTCTAAGTTAAAACAATTTTAAATTAAAACATAAAATTATATAACATTTTATACATTATTTATTTTATAAAAATAATATAACAGGTAGAATACAATTTTATAAGTATAAATATATTAGTCATTAACTATAGTAAATTAATGAGAAGTATCTATCATTTATAATAATAACCTGCTGTACGAAACGTGGTGCATAGAATCTAAGATAATAAGAAGACATCTCTAATCTTTTATTTACTTTCTTATCCATAACGGAACTGTATATAGTATTGATTTCTGTGTTGGAAACTTATTTGATTGATAAAGATCGATTATTTTGGCCTTCGTTATATTGTCTATATGTAGTGACATATTAGTAAAATAATCGAAAATTTTGAATAATAATTTCAACTCTTAATATTTTGTAAAGCAATCTTAGACATAAGAACTTTTTCGGTATTGAGAAATCAAAGACAGATTATTATTTTTTGAAATATCCTGCTTAAAAAAAAATAGTGTAATGGTGCCAAGCGATTTTGAATAAAAAGTTTCCCCACCAAACGATATTTAAAAACGCGAATTTTTAACTTTAATTTTTTACGGACGAGTTTCCTGTTTCTATTTATTACAAAAGACCTTGACTTTATTTGTTTGATTCCGCTTTGAAGATTCCTTTGACTTAGCATCGGACCGAATTACGTAGTCACCTCTTACTTTAAATGCAAATAAATAAAACAGAAAACTCCTCCATACTTAATTGCTTTCTTACTGTAATAGTCTTAAATTAAACTATTAATTTATCTAAAATTTTCTTGTTTCATTTTTTAAAAAAATCACTTTTATCCAAGTCTCACAACATTGAACTTATTCACATAAGAAATTAATACATTATTTCATTTGAATAAATGTTTTACTAGTCATGCATTTTATAATATATCAATTCATACTTTCTTTATACAGAATTTTGACTTTGCATTTTTATCAATTTAAGATCTTACGAAAACATTTACAACTGCAAACGGCTTTTTAATTTTCATTTAGTGGTTTAAACGTAATGTAGAAAATGTAAGTAGTTATAGAATCTCTTTACATGCCTTGATTTTCATTTCTTATTCAACTTACGCTTATTCTTTAAAATGAAAATTTTTTTAAATATAAGCAAACATCGGAAGACATGCTCTCTGTTTTCCGGTTTCATTTGAAAGATTGTTTTCCTGTCAGCGAACTTTGTAGCGTTGAGATGCCTCACGAGAAAATTAGCTTGTTCCTGAACTCTTTTGGTTGTTGCTACATATCTTTAAAAACTATTTGACGAAAATGGTTGAAAATTTTGAACAGTGAGGTTTTAGATCATTCTCCTTTGATCATATACAAAAATTGTTATGTTTTCTATTATCTAAAAAATGTTTAACTATATAAATTTAGAAATTAATAAGTAAAAAATATACTCTCATTTTTTTTTCAAATGCATATTTTTTGTCTTGTTTATCAATTATTTTCAAATTATTGTAAAATATTCATTATATATCGAAATATTTTAAAACCAACATGGTCATTTCTTAACATTAGGAATTCCAAATTCTCAATTATTCAAAACTCATCAACCGTTTTACTCAAATTACAAAATGTTATAATGTATTCTTTGAGCTTAATTTAATCTATTAGATATGTACACAAAATTAAGTAACGCCATTTGAAAAAATTGAGTTTGTAAACTAAATATGAAGACGACCCTTGCAGAAAAATATACACTTATAGAGGACACATTTAAACGGCGAGAGTATTTACAGTTTTATTGTGCGATATAATTAGTGTCGGAATAATGAGCATGGTTTTGATTCTTTTTGACGGAATGTATTTATTTCTCGTGCCGAAAAATTCACACACTAAAATCTATAATACAAAAGTTTCAAAACAAAAGCCTCAAAACTAGTTACAAATGTTGCCACAGGTGATGCCATAAGCTGTAATTCGTTCCACCACAAACTTTATCATGCAACAATCCTGCTGCACCGGTCGAGATTGAAGAAGTTGATCCCTGAGACATTTGCGACCATTTCCGATGACATTACAAATGAGAAGCTCAAAATTGTAGTTTTCGCACGTGACATCTTGCGATTGCCTTTTGCGAAGAAAGTTTATAGCTTCTTTCTCTGATCCCTTCTGGGAACAAAGTACACAGTGTCACGAGTTGACAAGATTAAACTAATTTGGAAAACTTTTACATGAGATCTGGCTGCTTTCAAAATAAATATACAACTGGTTTCATCCTTCTGTCGATCTTTTGCCGAGTTATTTTACCTAAAAAAGAGGTAGTCTTTTTTGGACTCACTGTATAAACTCACCTATAACAAGGACAATTTTCTGTAAATTTCCTTCTTCACAACTGGAGAGTCTTCCACTGCTTTGAGAACCAATAAGCAGTCAAATTACTTTTAACCTTCAGAAAGGACATCTCCGATATAAAGAATAGATGTTTCAGCCTGAAAGTTATTTTAGTAAGCTTCTTTTTAAGAGCTTAGTCTGTCTTGCTATGTTTCAGAATGACATTTGTTATCAAATAACTCTGCTTCACTTTAAGAAGGTGCCCAGATGCCCTCAAAATTTGCACCCACGCTTTACTAATAATATTCATGTCTTAATCCTGATTGCTTACAGAACAATTATGCTTATAAAAACTTAATGTAAAGATTACATATGGAGAAATAATTTTTCAGGACAAAAAATTCCTTATTTCAAAGAAGCCTAGATTTTCCAGCATTTTCTTAGTTTTTCACTGTGATTTTCTGTCTCTTTTCAGTTTGTGTGTCCATTTCAAAATGGAAATTGTGTCAACGAAGGTGGAAAACAAATTTGCAAGTGTAATCCTGGATTTGAAATTTTGTGGAAACCACCTGTAATAGGTATTTGATTTCAACTTTTCACCAGCTAAGAAAAATATATCAGCGAATAAAAGTTCATTAGTTCAAAGAAATTTAAATGTAAATTTTTTTAAATATAACTTTGATCCATTACCCTTAAAAATATTTATAAGAAATCTTCTGTAATTGCTGCATTGGTAATGTACATTATACATTACAATAATATTAAAGAAAATAATTTTAGATCCACTTTTTGTTTTAACCTTTAATAAGGTATATATTTCAACAGAGCACTTTTACCATGCAATGAGACCTAATAAACATGTGTATAACATAAACTGGCTAGTTTTTCAACAGAAATATTAGGGGAATGTTGTGAGAAGGGGTATTTCTTTTGAATTTTTTTATGCACTGTATGATTCCTCTGAAGAGTGAATTCTTCACGAAAAAAAAACAAGTTTCCTTGAAAGGAAAAAATAATTTATTATTAACAGTTTTCTTGAGAAAAATTTTATTACTGTACTAAGAAGTGGACAATTTTATAATTATTTTTAATTTATTACTTATTTCTCTGTAATAATATTTTACCTTTAAATATTATGAAATTTCTAATCAGTTTTCTGAAATCCCCTACCAGATGGGTGCCAGTTTTAGAAAAATTAAATAAAATAATCGATAAACTAGCAATTAAGTTCTGAAGACTTGGAAATTGCGTGTGTACATCATAGAACGAACACAATGTCAAGCCCACAATTTCAAACAACTAGCTCATCAAGAATTCATGAAAAATCGATTTTATGATTAGAATTTCTAAACATGATATATGTCAAGTTGAAAAAAGTAAGTAGTAAAAAAAATTGGCTACCAGTGTGAGACAAAAGTTCGACATCCGTCGTCATTAAAGAAATGGTAATTCTCTCCCTCAGGGAAATGATATGAAATCTGTTTCCCTTTATGAATACTTTTTGTTTTTTTTTCGGACATTTCCTAATCTGAAATTCATTATACCAATTGAAAGAAGAAAACATTCGTCATTATAAAGATAATAATCGTTGAAATATGAATTGATATTTGGCTCTATTTCTTTGTACTTTATTATATTGTTACTAAATGTTTTTATGTTACTAATATTTAGACTATTTCTTTAATTATCCTTCTACTATTTTTACTATTCCTTTAATTTTCTTTACTATTTTGTTCTTCCTAAACAATAATGGATTAAAGTAGTAATTATAGGTGGGTTAAGCAGAATAATGTGAACACTCTTTGAGCCATTTCATTTTTTCGAACTTAAATTCACACGCTTAAGAAAACATATACATTTCTGAATTAGAAAAGTCATCTGTTTTATTCGGATACTGCTTCTTTAAACGGTTTCATCTGTTTTAAAGCTAGATATAAGTGCATATATTGTGGTTTGAAGTAATCAAAGACACAATTATGTACAGTTAACTCCTGCAAAACCATAAGATCATAATCCAGGCTGTTTTATTCCAGACATTTTGTTGGCCTGTTTGGCCGTATGGTTCGTGGTTTTGATCTTGCGTCAGTAAACTGAAATCACTAAACCAAACCATCCAAGACATTTTGCCTACATCTTTCCTTCTCAGTTGAGTTAAAGATTTTGAAGCGGTCCAAAACACATTCTTCATCATCTGAACATCTCATTTCTCGAATCTTCGTCATTATTAGTTGTTTATCTCCATGAAACAAAGTCTGCTGTTCTTTTTCCCACAAATCGTTTTCCGTAACTTCCAATCAACTTAAGCAATATTGTCACACCCTTCTCATTTACCGTTTAAAGGATTCTGCTTTAATTTCGATGTTTATGGTATCGAGTCCACTCAACGACTTCGGTAATATCCTTGAAGAACTTAATTGAAAAATGTGCAATCCAAGAGTGTGACAATACACCCATCTGTATTTTTCAGCGTAAGTTGTAACTGACTATAATGATTAATTTGAAATTCATCCAACTAAATTTATGGCTTTTAAATGATTAGAATGAGAAGAATTTAATAAACGGTGATTATATTAAAAAGTTACGATGTCTATGGGCTGTAAAATTATAACCACTGTTCAGAATGACTGAAATTCGCCTTAATTCACTTGAAGAATGGAATTTTGTTTAGTGGTTGCTTTATTGGTTACAATAAACTAATCATTTCACCCTTACAAACCAGTGTTTTCTCGGCTGTAATTTTCTCGTGTTTTCAAGTTCCTATGAGATCATCTCATAAAAGCGATTTTTTATGTCACCTTTATTACAATGACCAATGAATGCTGACATCAGAAATTTTTGAAATAATTTTTGTCTTTCAATAACAACGATCCTCTGCTTCAGTTCTCTAAGGAGAAATTTGATAATATTCTGAAATTGTTTTACTTTACATCAGTTTGACCAAACGTTATGGTAATTATTCACCTGTATTTTATATTATTTTTTTGACTTTCATGTACAAGTCTATTTATGTTATCGAAAACAGGGTGACTAAATAATTCTGAGTCAAGATACAAAATGTGATTGACAGAATTGAAATAAATCTATACAATAGCATTATATAAGAAGCAGCATTTATGAAAATAAATGTTTCAAAAGACGAAATTATTGACCAGAGAAATTAAGACGTATTGAGTTACATTATTAGTAGTGATAATACTGTTTAATGACATATGATTAGATAGCTTTACCATATTTATAAAGAAGTGGCAGTATGTATAAGCCTCATTGCCACATATGTATCTCCGCACATTAAAAAATTTCGATGTCTGTCACATACCTTCTGCAACCGAATGAGACGTGGATCTTTATTGGAATCAGTAGGGTATAATGGGTGACCAATTAAAGTCTCCACTGAAAAGAAATCCTAAAATTGGCAAATCTGATAATATTAATGTCACAGGAATATATCTACCTCGACAAGAAACGGTCTTCATATCTGTATATAAACAGATCTTTTCTGAATGAAAGCGTTATTATCCATGGATTTTTTTTCTCACTAAATGTGAAAAATTATCGTACGCAGGTTGTCCCAAAAAAGTAAAAAAGCATTGACTTTTAAATATGATCTTAAACATATACTCCAATAACAAAGTTTCATAAATAAGGTAAAATTTGTAGAAAATACCTTGACTCCAAGGAATTGAAATAAAAAAAACAAAAAATTTAAATTTTTAATGGTCTCCGCAGTCAAAACAGTCAATAATTTAATTTTTTCTTACATTCATCTATTCCATACAAAGTGTCACGTTTGTATTTTTTAAAATTACAGGGATTTATATAGACAAAGTTATTTACTTAGATCACTTGTCCATACATCTCATGCTGCTTCATACAGTCTCTTTCGATGTACATTTTAAGATAAAATACATATTTCAATAAGTTATTTAGGAAGTGGATAAAGAATAATAATGTATTGAACTCTTGTTAAATCTAAACAATGTGTCACAATACATTAATTAGGAATAAAAAATAAACAGATCCGAAATTACATTTGTTAATTTTGTTACTGATTTTTTTTTTTAAATTTAAACTCTTCTGGATAGCAATTATATATATTAAAAGTTATTAAAATGAAACACAATTACATCATTAATGAAACGATAACCGTAAATAAGTTCATCTCAATTAGTTCTCTCTGAATGAAAGAAGAAATATAAGCCAATGTATTAGAGAAACAAAATTACTGATCCAGTTCACGATACATTTTAGGATAAAATACATTTTGATAGATATTTAAGGCGGAATAAAGAAATTTGATTGTTTTAGATCAATATAGTCATTAAGATATTCTGTTTTAATAAGAGAAATAAAATATTTAGGAACCAGCCAGTTGCCTTTGAGGCAACATAGAAAGTGAACTGAAACCTAAAATATACAAAAAAAAAAATCAAGAGTGCGAAGTGGACACATGGGTGAGATTGAAAATAAAAAAAGAACATTAGAGTGTTTTACCAAAACAGAAGCATCCGAAAATCCAGTTCCGGCTTAAGTTCAGACAGAAAGAATAGCTTTGCCTTCGTCCATTATGTCACTTCTTACTGTACGCAATAGAGTGAAATTTGGTTTTCGAAATTATTTAGTGTGCAGCCATCCTTTGTCTATCTTACTTTTTTTCTCATTTTCTGTCTTTTCTCTAATCGAACTTCAAAGTGAAAAAGTAAGCAAATAAGAATAGAAACAAAATACGAATTTTAAATTTTAATGAGTTTTGGAACTCTGTGCCCTATGCTCTTGTGAGAACATTATAAATATTTAATTTTTCAAATTTTCATTTTCAACTTCAAAGAAGCCAAGTTTTCACACAATTCCCATCTTATTTCAAATCTTTATAAAGTTTATGATCTAAGTACATTTCAGGGAAATAAATCTTGGTCCATTTTTTTGGGACCCTGTATATTTTAAATTAACATTTTTGCAAGTTCATACGTGCAATTTCAGCTTGTAAGTGCGGGCCAGATATAAGCTGTATGTGGTCACAAGGACAGAGGGATAGAAAATCTGTTTTGTAAAAGGATACACCTAACCGCATAATGAGTGCGTGAGTTGTTGTTTTTATTTCAAATAGTTATCATCGACTATGCCATGTAATTAAAAATAAAACGAAAATAAATACTTGAAACCCGTTTACGAAAAACCGTCTGTTTAAGGATGCTTATAATTCATAAGATTTTTCTTTAAATGCTTATTGTCGTATTGTATTCCACCAGAGTTATAATTATAGCACTTGGTAAATATTTTTCAGAGAATTCTGAAAATTTTGATTAAAATTCTGAGAAATCTAAAAGTTTAAATAGAGAAAAGGGACCTAAAACAAAAAGATGAAATTGGGCTTTCGGTTCTATTTATTAGTTTGTTAATAGGTTTATTATTAGAAGACATCTATTGCATTGTTTCTCATACACGCTAAAAATATTTTTTCAAAATTGATTCGGCTTCATAAAAAATTTTCCACTTGGTTTCAAATTCACATTTTTCTTTGATTTTAGTCCAAACTTAAGTTCTCAAGCGATCTTCCTAAGGAAATATATGACTTGAGAAGGTTAATAACAAAGCAATACAAGAATAGAAAACTTGTAATAATGAATGAGATGGATAAAAATGCAACAAAACATCATGGGTAAAAACTCAAGAGTGTTCTGTGCAATAAAAGATCTAACACCATTGACGATGATCAGCTTTTGAATTAGACAAAGGTGAGCAGGCCTTCTAAATCAGACCGATATAACCCAGAATGAACAAAATGAGGTGATCGCAAAAACTGCATGCAAGAATCAGAATCATGGAGTATATAATTCTCAGAAACAGTTTTTATATGAAGGCAATTGAATATATACGAAAAAATGTAAAGTTAAAAAGTATAATGTATAAATAAGATGTTTTGTAAAATGATGCAAAATATTGTGTGTTAGCAAGCAGCACCATCTATCTCATTTTCATTAAGAGGAAGGAAACTGATTTTCAAAATTTCAAAGAATATTGCATTTTTCACATCTGGTATGGTACATGAGATCGGAATATGTAATAATGTAAAATATTCGCATTTTGTTATGGTTTTAACCGTTTTTTCCTTCCTCTTTAAAATTTGGAAACTGAGATAGGTGTGCTGCATGTTGCTACGAAATTGTAAATAATGGAAAATATAATCATATTAAATGAGAGCAAATTTTAAAATCAAAGATTCCTTGAAATACAAAATACAATCCCTGAAATACTCTCAATAAATCTTTATTATAATTTGATCACCAAGTGTTTTATTAAATAAAGGAAAACCCCTCCCCGCGAAGATTTTTAATGCAAGAGTTTTCTTCCTTTAGGTTTTTCGCTTAATGTCTTACTACTGAAGCGGCGTTGATCAGTCCATACAATTAAAGAAATATTCATCTTATAAGAATGTCATCCTGTTGAACCATGAACTTTTAGTTTGCTCTATTTCCTTCTTTCAAATGTATCATCGTTGTGAATCTCTACATTTTGTGTTGGTAACAGAAGTACAAGTGAAAATTTAACAAGAGATATTAAAAAAATTAAATTTTTTTAAACAAATGGCGCAAAAGCTACAATTTCAAAAATAAAAGATATTTGATTACAAAATAGAAAATACAGAACAGAAGTAACACACATATATACTATACCTTTGCCGCAACGAGCCAGAAGACTAGTAAAGTAAGAATATGTTAATATATGTAAAAAATTATCTCTTTATGGAATTGACTATTATAAGAGTCTTTCGCATTCTTGGGTAGTTGTTTCTCTAGTGATTGGCTAATATATTTCAGCATTCATTGAGAAGAATAATTAAGATGAACTAATATTATTATTAATTTTTAATAACTTTGAATCTCTATATAATTATTATCCAGAAAGTTTAAATTAAACAAAACCAATAATAAAATTAACTAAATGCAATTTTGGATCTGGTAATTGAAAGTTTGGATCAGGAGTCTCTATTGGTTGGCCGTGATTGAAGCAAAAAAATTTAACAATAGAAAAATGAACATCGAATTAAAATAGAGACCTCGCATCGTTCAGTCATTTGTTTTGTGCTTCTATAAGGCTATATTATTGTCAGAAAAGCAGAGGTGATCAAGAAAATTAAGATATAAATGTAGATAAAAAAAAGAACGAAAATAAACTTTTTAAAACATATAATAACGTCTAAAAATGCAGCATTTTAAGAACAGGAACAGTTTCATATAAGACGAAATTATAAGACTAGAGAGTAAAATTATTAGATTACATTAAATGCGGTTGATGATGACCTTACTGACAGTTGATGTAGTAGATAGTAGTGTCCAAGATACAAGGATTTTTTTGACAAACCGAATAGGATACCCTCTATTTTTTCTTTTTCACCTCAGTAACATAAATAAAACGTATTATTCAATAAGATAACGTAACGTGCCGACTTAGATCAACTTGAAAGTGAAATCTTGTAAGTGGAATACTACGGAAAGATTGTAAAATGCATATTTCTTTTTGTAAGACACCAATTTATTCAAAGAGATATTTATTACCATATTACAGTAAAAAAAACATGTTGTACATATTTTCGTTCAATGTTTGCTTTACAGTCAGGATAGATCTTCATGTGTTTTTGTACGCAACGTAACAAAATTGTTTTTGTTCCTCCTCAACTGTTATTAAACCATAAAGCCTGTATCATTTTTTACCGTTCTTACTGTGTCATTCACTGCTCTAAGCATTAAGACCATCTTTTTTCGCGTCTAGAAACGAAGCGTTATTAGCCGATAAGGGACTCTCGAGAAAACTATCATCAATTTTGAGTCTAGAACAATGACTGTTTTTTACTGATATAGAAATCATCGATGCTTTTCTCTGTAAAAAAAATAAAATAAAGGTAATTGTGATATAAATAAATATTTAAATAAACAACTACATAATGAATGTATCAACTCACCATACATCTCCACCTAAATACGATAGAAAGTTCGATCAAGTCTCGATAGTCATCTCTACCATAACATTTTTAAGATCAGGCGGTAAAGTCAAGAAATTCTGCCGGTACGCTTTGAACAATTCCACTGTTTATCGCACTGTATTTTAATGACTGATCTGTTTTTACATTATCTTTGAGCTTTTTAAAGAGTGGAATATTGGGCTTGTTGTCACTTGTTTTTTTCACTTTGAATAGGTCTTTAATACAGTTCGTGTACATGATGGCGGCAAACGATAAAAGCTTTCCCTATCAAATATTTGCTCGCGGTCTACACCCATTAAAACGACTTCTGAAGCCGTAGTGTATCACACACAGAATTTGACTTGTCTTAGATTCAGTCTTCATTGTCATCAATCATCAAGACGCTTTAACGCACCAGTCACAGCCTGTCGTAGAATTATCCACTCGGCACAGCAATGAGTTGTTCTTAAGTCCATAAAATAACTATAGTGTTAGTTCTCTTAGATTTTCGAGCACCTAAGCAGGCAACAGCTCACTATCCCATGTAACTACGCCATCCGGTACCTGTTTTGAAATCAATTTATATTTTTCCGCGTCTTCAGTTTTTTCTGTCTGGATCTTTGAATTAAGACTTATTTATCGAAATTCGCAATGTACATCCAGTGTAATCAAGTAGCTTCAAGAATAAGCACAAATCTCGTATACTTAACTGGACCTGTCAATGCAGCACTAACTTTGGAATAAAATCTTTCCTCATTAAAGATTTACTGATCCAGGTTACTGATTTTCGATCAATGTTGGGAAATCTTCTGGATCCATATTTTCACTAGAAAGAGGAATCTTCTTGCAGTGGTTCGTAGATGCCGAGGATGTTGAAGCGGAAACAAATTTGATTCTGATTTCTTCTCTTTAAAGCTCAAGTCGCACCCCTTTCCTCTTTGTCGGTCAGTTTTATCCACTCTAAGTGACCAGGGGGCCGCTTTCTTTGGCGCTGAAGAACATCCTACTTCCTTTATTTTTATTAACTGAAGCGCATCAGCGTGTGCAATGTCGAACAAATTGTCAATTCAAATTTTGTTGTCACCGTTTGAATATCCTTTTATTTCTTTGCATTTTGTAAAGTCTCTTCAAACTTGATACACGTTAACAATGTTTCTTCACAATTTGTCAACGATTTTGTAGATATGTCTTCTTTCTAAAGATAATACATTCAGGAATGCGAGATTTGAACTTTTAATAGCAGTTAAATTCCTCTCGAATATTTAAACAAAATTGGAGAATTGTCCAAGGGAAGTTTTGATCCGTTCTAAGTTTTTATGACCCCTATTAAAAATATCATTTTTTCAGAACTACGGAATTCATGCCATGTTCTGTTCACTGATTAAAAAACTTTACAAGCATTTACTAACAAAAAACTTGGAATTATATGCGCATACACTGACGTGCGCTGTCCTGAGTAAACTGGTACTGACATGTCACGTGTGCGCATTGCCACTGTCGAAGCTTTTCAGAATCTTTTTCTTTCTGTTTTGTTTTGTATTTAACCATTTGTGCCTGCTGTACCTACGAACAGACACGTGTGCTTTCCGCTTCGCCAAGTAATTGACTGATACGTTTATATGCAAGTCGGCACGGGTTCGTAGTTCAAATTGTCATGAAACTTTATTTTCGATTGTTTTGACATAAAAGGAAAAAATAAGAGGGTATGCGATAAAAACGAATTTATTTTTTTTTTACACCCTAGTAGGCAGCTTCTACAAACTTGTTATTATTATTTGTATCAGTGCCACGGCTTTGTGAATATTTTATAGAAGCTGTCTACTAGGGTGTAACAAAAAAAATGAAATTCGTTTTTATCGCATACCCTCTTATTTCTTTTCCTTTTATGTCAAAACAATCGAAAATAAAGTTTCATGCAATTTGAACTACGGCAACCCGTGCCGACTTGCATATAAACGTATCAGTCAGTACTTTTGTACTTCAGCGAGCGAAAACTGACACGTGTCTGTTGCGTAGTACACAGCAGCTGCAAATGGTAAATACTTAACAAAACAGAAAGAAAAGATTTTGAAAAGCTTAGACAGTGGCAATGCGCAACACGTGTAACGTGTCAGTACCAGTTTACTCAGGACAGCGCACGTCAGTGTGTTAATGCGCATATAATTCCAAGTTTTTTTGTTAGTAAATGCTTGTAAAGTTTTTAATCAGTGAACAGAACATGGCATTGGAATTCCGTAGTTCTGAAAAAAATGATATTTTTAATAGGGGTCATAAAACATTAGAAACGGGATCAAAACTTCCCTATAATGGACAAATTCCCGCAATTTTGTTTTACAATATTCGAGAAGCGAATTTAACTGCTATTAAAAGTTCAAATCTCGCAATTCCCGAATGTATTATCTTTTGGAAAAAGACACCCATATCTACAAAATCGTTGACAAATTGTGTGAAGAAACATGTTAACGTGTATCAAGTTTGAAGAGACTTACAAAAAATGCAAAGAAAGTAAAAGACGTATTCAAACGGTGACAACAAGAATTTGTAATTTCGACAATTTGTTCGACATTGCACACGCTGATGCGCTTCAGTTAATAAAAATAAAGGAAGGTAGGATGTTCTTGCAGCGCCAAAGAGAACCGGGCCCACCCGGTCACTTAGGTGAAGTGGATAAAAAACTGACCGACAAAGAGGAAAGGGTGCGACTTTGAGCTTTAAAAGAAGAAAATCGGCAAATCAAATTTGTTTCCGCTTCAACATCCTCGGCATCATACGAACCACTGCAAGAAGATTCCTCTTCGAATTCTAGTGAAAATATGGATTCAGAAGATTTCCCAACATTGATCGAAATATCAGTACCTGGATCACGTAAATCTTCAATGAGGAAAGATTTTATTACTCCAAAGTTAGTTGCTGCATTAGACAGGTGTCAGTTAAGTATACGAGATTATGTGCTTATTCTTGAAGCTACTATTGATGCACTTGGATGTAACATTGTCGAATTTCTGATAAGTAAGTCTTCAATTCAAAGACTCCGAACAGAAAAACTGAAGAAACGCGCGGAAAACATAAAAATTGATTTCAAAACAAGGTACCTGATGTAGTGACCTTACATTGGAATGGAAAACTGTTGCCTGCTTTGAGTGCTCGAAAATCTAAGGAAGAACGCTTGCCTATAGTTATTTCATATGGACTTAAAGAACAACTCATTGCTGTGCCGAGACTGGATAATTCTACGGGCACAGAACAGGCGCAGGCTGTTTAAAAGGCGATCTTAGACTGGAATCTCGAAGACAAAGTCCAAATTCTGTGTTGTGATACTACGGCGTCGAATAAGGTCGTTTTAATGGGGATTGTAATGGGGACCGCGAGCAAATATTTGATAGGGAAACGCTTTTTATCGTTTGCCGCCATCATGTACACGAACTGGTATTAAAGACCGTATTCAAAGTGAAAATTAAACAAGTGACAACAAGCCCCAATATTCCACTCTTTAAAAAGCTCAAAGATAATTGGAAAAACATCGATCCCATTAAAATACAGTGCTATAGATAAACAGTGGAATTGTTCCGAAGCGTACCGGAACTTGAAAATTTTCTTGACTTTTACCGCGCTGATCTTAAAAATGTTATGGTTAGAGATGACTATCGAGACTTGATCGAACTTTCTATCGTATTTTTAGGTGGAGATGTATGGTGAGTTTGATACATTCATTATGTAGTTGTTTATTTAAATATTTATTTATATCACGCAATTACCTGTTATTTTATTTTTTTACAGAGAAAAGCATCGATGATTTCATATCAGTAAAAAGCCAGTCATTGTTCTAGACTCAAAATTGATGATAGTTTTCTCAACGAGAGTCCCTCTTCATCGGCTAATAACGCTTCGTTTCTAGACGCGAAAAAGATGGTCTGAATGCTTAGAGCAGTGAATGACACAGATAAAAGAACGGTAAAAATGATACAGGACTTTTATGGTTTAATAACGGTTGAGGAGGAACAAAAACAATTTTTGTTACGTTGCGTACAAAAACACATGAAGATCTATCCTGACTGTAAAAAGCAAACATTGAAACGAAAATATGCACAGTAATGCTTCTTTTACTGTAATATGGTAATAAATATCTGCTTTGAATAAATTGGTGTCTTACGTACAAAAGAAATATGCATTTTACAATCTTTCCGTAGTATTCCACTTACAAGATTTCACTTTCAAGTTTGATCTAATGTCGGCACGGGTTACCGTTATCTTATTGTAATAATACGTTTTATTTATGTTACTGAGGTGAAAAAGAAAAAAAATAGAGGGTATGCCGTATTCGGTTTGTCAAAAAAAAATTCCCTTGTATCTTGGGCACACTACTATCTACTACATCAACTGTCAGTAAAGGTCATCATCAACCGCATTTAATGTAAATCTAATAATTTTACTCTAGTCTATAATTTCGTCTTATAATTATAATTTCGTTTACGTGAAACTGTTCCTGTTCTTAAAATGCTACATTTTTAGACGTATATTATATGTTTTAAAAAGTTTATTTTCGTTCTTTTTTTATCTAATTTTATATCTTAACCAGAATTTTCTGATCACCCTCTGCTTTTATGACAATAATAGCCTTATACATGAAAGCCAAAAAACAAATGACTGAACGATGCGAGGTCTCTATTTTAATTCGACTGTTCAACATTTTGTCTGTGTATAAATTTTTTTGCCTTCAATCACGGCCAACCCGATAGAGACTCCTGAATCCAAACTTTCAATTACCAGATCCAAAAAATTGCATTTGTTAATTTTATTATTGGTTTTGTTTAATTTAAACTTGCTTGGATAATAATTATATATAGATTCAAAGTTATAAAAATTAATTAATAAGTTCAATTTTAATTAGTTCTCTCTCGAATGAATGCTGAAATATATTAGCCAATGCACTAGAGAAACAACTACCCATAGGAATGCGAAAGACTGCTTATAATAGTCAATTCCATCAAAGAGATAATTTTTACATATATTAACACTATTCTTAACTTCACTAGTCTTCCGGCTGCGTTAAGCGCAAAAGGTATATTGTTATCACTATTGTGTAGTTCTTCTGTTTCTTCTGTATTTTCTATTTTGTAATCAAATATCTTTCTTTTGTATTTTATTGGAAATTGCAGCCTTTTTGCGCCATTTTGTTTAATACAAAATTTAATTTTTTTAATATCTCTTGTTAAATTATTTCACTTGTACTTGTTACCAACACAAAAATGTAGAGATTCAGCAACTGATGATACCAATTTGAAAGAAGAAATAGAGCAAACTAACAAGTTCATAGTTCAACAGATGACATTCTTATAACGATGGAAATATTTCTGTTAATTGTGGCGACTGATCAGCCAACGCTTCAGTAGTAAGCACATTAAGCGAAAAAAAACCCATAAAGGAAGAAAACTTCATTGCATTAAAAAATCTTCGCGGGGAGGGGTTTTCCTCTTATTTTAATAAAACACTTGGTGATGGAATTATAATAAAGAATTTATTGAAGTATTTCAAGGATTGTATTGTATTTCAAGGAATCTTTGATTTTAAAATTTGCTCTCATTTAATATGATTATATTTTCCATTTATTTACAATTTCGTAGCTTAACATGCAGCACGACCTATCTCAGTTTCCAAATTTTATAAGAGGAAGGAAAAACTGATTTTTTCAAAACCAGTAACAAAATGGCGAATTTTTTTCACATTATTACATATTGTACAGTCTCATGCTCATACCAGATGTGAAAAAAATGCACCATATTCGTTATTAATTTTGAAAAGAATCAGCTTTCCTTCCTCTTGTAAAATTTGAAAATTGAGATAGATGGTGCTGCTTGCTAAGCGACAATTTTCCAATATTTTGCATCATTTTTACAAACACCGTCATTTATACATTCAAACTTTAATCCAGCTCACATTTTTTTCGTATATCATTCAATTGCCTTCATATAAAAAACTGTTTTCTGAAATTATATACTCATGATTTCTGATTTTTGCATGCAGTTTTTGCGATCACCTCATTTTTGTTCATTCTGGGTTATATCGGTCTGATTTAGAAGGCCTGTATAAACCCTTTTGACTAGTTCCAAAAAGCTGATCATTGTCAATGTTGTCTAGATCTTTTATTAGCAACAGAACAGTCAGGTAGTGGCGACTTGTCCTTTAGGGCTACATAGTTGCAAAACTCACTAAAAATTTATAATTCGTATTTTTGTTTTTATTCTCATTTGCTTGCTTTTTCACCCTGAGAGTTCACCCTGAGGAAAGGTTTTTTTACCCATGATGTTTTGTTGCATTTTTGTCCATCTCATTCGAGTATTACAAGTTTTCGTATTCTCTGTAATGCTTGTTATTAACCTTCTCGAAGTCATTATTTCATGAGTATATAAGTGGCGCTTGCGGAAACTCAGAGCTTGGACTAAAAAATCCAAAAGAAATTCGGTGAAACTTTGAAACCAAGTGGAAAATTTTGCGCACTGAGCCGAATCGAATTTTGAAAAAAATATTTTCTAGCGTGTTATGAGAAACAATGCAATAGATTGTCTTCTAATAATAAACCTAATAACAAACTAATAAATAGAACCAAAAGCCCAATTTCATCTTTATTTGTTTTAGGTACCCTTTTCTCCTATTAAACTGTTGGAGCTTCTCAAATTTTAATCAGAAATTTTTTCAGAATTCTCTGAAAAATATTTACCAAGTGCTATTAATTATAATCTCGGGATGGAATACAATACGACAATAAGCATTTAAAGAAAAATCATTATGAATTATAACATCTTAAACAGACGGTTTTCGTCTAAACGGGTTTCAAGTATTTATTTTCGTTTTATTTTTAATTACACATGGCTTAGTCAGTGATAACTATTTGAAATAAAAAAACAACAACTCACCTATGCACTCATTATGCAGTTGAGTGTATCCTGTTTTGCAAAAACATATTTTTCTATCCCTCTGTCCTTGTGACCACATACAGCTTATATCTGACCCGCACTTGCAAGCTGAAAGTACGTATGAACTTGTCAATGAACTTGCAAAAATGTTAATTTAAGAAATATACAGGGTGTCCCTAAAAATGGAACAAGCATTTATTTCCGGAAATATTGTATTTAGACATAAACTTCCAATTATAAAGATTTATGAAATCAGATAGGAATTTGTGTAGAAACACTTTGGCTTCTTTGGCAGTTGAAAATAAAAAGTTAAGAAAATTAAATATTTATATGTTCTCCATAGAGCATAGGGCTGCAGAGTTCCAAAACTCATTTAAATTATTTAAAATTCGTATTTCTGTTTCTATTCTTATTTGCTTACTTTTTCACTTTGAGAGTTCGATTGAGAGAAAAGAAGACAGAAAATGTAGGAAAAAGTAAGACAGACAAAGGGTGGGGCTGCACACTAAATAATTTCGAACAAAACCAAATTTCGCTCATTGCGTACAGCTAAGTGACATAATGGACGAAGGCCAATACCTATTCTTTCTGTCTGAGAACTTAACCGGAACTGGATTTTCGGATGCTTCTGTTTTGGGCTAAAAACCATCTAATGTTCTTTTTATGTTTCAATCTCACCCATGTGTCCACTTCGCACTCTTGATTTTTTTTCATTAGGTATTTTTAGGTTTCGGATTCACTTTCATGTTGCCTCAACGGAAACTTGGCTGGTTCCTAAATATTTTATTTCTCTTATTAAAACGGAACTCGCCGAAACAACTGACTATATTTATCTAAAATACAATTCAAATATTCTTTATACCAGCCTTTAAATATCTTATCGAAATATGTATTTTTTCCCTAAAATGTTTATCGAAAGACTGGATCAATCAGGGTATTTGTTTTCATTGGCTAATATATTTCTTCTTTCATTCCAGAGAGAACTAATTGAGAATGAACTTATTTACGGTTATCGTTTCATTAATGATGTAATTGTGTTTCATTTTAATAACTTTTAATCTATATATAATTGCTATCCAGAAGAACTTAAATTAAACAAAATCAGTAACAAAATTAACAAATGCAATTTCTTGGATCTGGTTTATTTTTTAATTACTTCAATTAATGTATTATTTGACAACATTGTTTAGATTTAACAAGAGTTCACAAATACATTATTATTTTTTTTAATCCACCCTTTAAATAACTTATTGAAATATGTATTTTATCTTTAAAATGTGCATCGAAAGACTGTATGAAGCAGCAGTGAGATGTATGGACAAGTGATCTAAGTCAATAACTTTGTCTATATAAATCCCTGTAAGTTTTAAAAATACAAGCGTGACACTTTGTATGCGAATAGATGAATGTAAGAAAAAATTAAACTTATTGACTGTTTTGCACTGCGGAGACCACGTAAAAATTTAAATTTTGTATTTTTTTATTTTCAATTCCCTTGGAAGTCAAAGTATTTTCATACAAAATTTTACCTTATCTTATGAAACTTTGTTATTGGAAGTATATGTTTAAGATCAGTATTTAAGGAAATCAATGTTTGTTTAACTTTTTTGGGACAACCTGCGTACGATAATTCTTTTCACATTTAGTGAGAAAAAAATCCATTGATAATAACGCGTTCTGGAGCTTTATATAAGATATAAGACCGTTTCATTTGTCGAGGTAGATATATTCCTGTGACATTAATATTATCAGATTTGCCAATTTAGGATTTCTTTTTCAGTGGCGACTTTAATTGAGTCATCCATGATACCCCTACTGATTCCAATAAAGATCTCGTCATCATTCGGCTGCAGAAGGTATTGTGATAGACATGCCTGAAATTTTTCAAAATGTGCGGACACACATATTGCAGCAATGAGGCTTTTATCACTGCCACTTCTTTATAAGTATTAGGTATAAGCTATCTACATCTATTGTCATTAAAAGTATTTATTATCTACTATATTAATGTAACTCTAATACTTTAATTTTCTCTAGTCAATAATTTCGTCTTTGGAAACAATTTATTTTCATAAAATGCTGTGTTTCTAGACGTATAATCTATTGTATAAACGATTTATTTCAATTCTGTCAATCACATTTTGTATCTTGTCCAGAATTATTTGATCACCCTGTTCTTCGATAACATAAATAGACTTGTACATGAAAGTCAAAAAATAATATAAAATACAGGGTGAATAGTACATAACGTTTAGATTTTAAATTGATGTAAAGTAAAAAGCAATGTTCAGAATAATATCAAATTTCTCCTTAGTAGAACTGAAGCAATGGGATCTTGTTTATTGAAAGAAAAAATTATTTCAAAAATTTCTGATAGTCAGCACTCTGATGGTCATTGTAATAAAGGCTGACATAAAAAATCGCTTTTATGAGGGAATGTCTCATAGGAACTTGAAAAACACGAGAAAATTATCAGCCGAAGGAAAACAATGGTTTGTAAGGGGGAAATGATAGTTTTATTGTAACCAATAGTACAACCACTAAACAAAATTCCATTCTTCAAGTGAATTAAGGTCGAATTTCAAGTCATTCTGAACAGTGGTTATAATTTTACAGACCATAGACATCGTAACTTTTTTAATATAATCACTGCGTTTACATTAAATTCTTCTCATTCTAATCATTTAAAGCCGTAAATTTAGTTGGATAGATTTCAAATTAATCATTTATAGCAGTTACAACTTACGCTGCAAAATACAGATGGGTGACACAATAATGTGACACCCTTGGATTTGCACATTTTTTCGAATTAAGTTCTTCAAGGGATATTACCGAAGTCGGTTGGTGGACTCGATACGCATAAACATCGAAATTAAAGCAGATTATCCTTTTAAAGCAGTAAATGGAGAAGGAGGCGTGTGACAATATTGCTTAGAGTTGATTGGAAGTTACGGAAAAAACGATTCTTAATTGTTGGGGAAAAGCAGAGCTTTGTTTCATGGAGGATAAGCAAACAGATAATGACGAAGATTCGAGAAATGGAGATGTTTCAGATGATGAAGAATGTGTTTTGAGCCTTCAAAAGTCTTTAACTCAGCTTGAAGGAAAAAGTGGCAAAATGTCTGGATGGTTGACGATTTCAGTTTACTGACGCAAGATCAAAACACGACCATACTGCGCCAAACATATGGTGCCAACAAAATGTCTGGAATAAACAGCGGATTATGATTTTATGGTTTTTGCAGGAGTTAACGTAACATAATTCTTCTTTGATTACTTCAAAGCCAAATATATATGGCACTTATATCTGGCTTAAAAACAGATGAAAACCGTTTAAAAAGCCGGATCCGAATAAAACAGATGACTTTCGTTTAGATTCAGAAAGATAACGGTTTTAGCGTGTGAATTTAAGTTCGAAAAAATGAGAAAATGAAAAGTGTTCACATTATTCTGTAACCCACCTATAATTACTGTACAATCCGTATTGTTCAGGAAGAACGGAAATAGTAAAAGAAAAATTAAAAGGAATAGTAAAGAAATAGTAGAAGACATAGTAAAGAAATAGTCTAAAAGTTAGTAGCATAAACATTTAGAGTTTTCAACAGCTGCTAATAGAAATTTTAAAGAAATAGAGCCAAATATCAATTCATATTTCAACGATTATTATCTTTATAATGACGGAAATGTTTCTTTCAATTGTAGGTACTAATGAATTTCAGATTAGGAAATGTCCGAAAAAAAAAACAAAAGTATTCATAAAGGAAGAAAATTTCATAGCATTTCCTAATCGCAGAGGGGGGAGAGTTACCATTTCTTTAATGACGACGGATGTCGAACTTTTGTCTCACACTGGTAACGAATTTTTTTACTACTTACTTTTTTCAACTTGACATATATCATGTTTAGAAATTCCTAATCTTGAAATCGATTTTTCACTTAATTCCTGATGAGCTAGTTGTTTGAAATTGTGTGCAAGCATTGCGTTCGTTCTGTGACAATACACACACAATTTCAGAATCTTCAGAACTTAATTGCCAGTTAATCGATTATTTTATTTAATTTTTATTCTCTAAAACTGGCACCATATGGTAGAGAATTTCAGAAAAACTGATTAAGAAATTTTATAATATTTAAGGTAAAAATATTATTACAGAAATAGAAAGTAATAAATTAAAAAATAATTATAAAAAATTGTCCACTTCTTAGTACAGTAATAAAATTGTTCTCAGAAAAACTATTAATAATAAATTATTTTTTCCTTTCAAAAGGAAACTTGTTATTTTCCGTGAAGAATTCACTCTTCAGAAGGAAATCATACAGTGCATAAAAAAATTCAAAAATACCCCTTCTCACAACATTCACCCTAATATTTCTGTAGAAAAACCTTCGGTTATGTTATACATGTTTTATTAGGTCTCATTGCACTTGGTAAAAGTGCTGTTGAAAGTATATACCTTATTAAAAGCTTAAACAAAAAGTGGATCACAAAATTATTTTTTCCTTAATATTATTACCCAATGCTTAGCAATATTTGCATTGCAATGCAATAATTACGGAGATTTCTTGTATAAATATTTTAAGGGTAATGTGAATCAAAAGTTATATTTAAAAAAAATTTACATTTAAATTTTAAATTTTGAACCAATGAACTTTTATTCTCTGATATATTTTTCTGAGCTGGTGAAAAGTTGAAATCAAATACCTATGCAGGTGGTTTCTACAAAATTTCCAAATCCAGGATTACACTTGCAAATTTGTTTTCCACCTTCGTTGACACAATTTCCATTTTTACAAATGGACACACAAGCTGAAAAAGACAGAAAATCACAGTGAAAAAATACGAAAAGGCTGGAGAATCTGAAGTTTCTTTGAAATAAGGAATTTTTGTCCTGAAAAATTATTTCTCAAAAAATATGTAATCTTTCGCCTTAAGTTTTTATAAGCATAATTGTTCTGTACGAAATCAGGATTAGACATGATCAAAAATATTATAGCAAAGCGTGGTGGGTACACGGGGCATCTGGCCACCTTCTTAAAATGAAGCAGAGTTATTTTAAAATATAAATGTCATTCTAAAACATGAACAGACTAAGCTCTTAAAACATTTACTAAAATAACAGACGAAACATCTATTCTTATATCGGAGATGTCCCTTTCTGAAGGTTAAAAGTAATTTGACTGTATTAGGTTCTCAAAGCAGTGGAGAGATATCACAGTTGTTAAGAAGGAAATTTACAGAAAATTGTCCTTGTTATAGGTGAGTTTATACAGTGAGTCCAAAAAAAGACTACCTCTTTTTAAAATTAAATAACTCGGCAACGAAGATCGATACTGGGATGAAACCAGTTGTATATTTATTTCGAAAGTTTTAATGATCTCATGAAAAAGTTTCCAAATTAGTTAAAAATGTTGTCAACTCGTGACACTGTCCGCTGCTGTTCCAAGAAGGATCACAGAAAAAGGCTATAAACTTTCCTTCGCAAGCAATCGCAAGATGTCACGTACGAAAACTACAATTTTTGAGCTTCTCTGTTGTAATGTCATCGGAAATGGCCGCAAATGTCTCAAGGATCAACTCTTCAAGCTCGACCAGTGCAGCAGGATTGTTACCGATAAAGTTTGTGGTGGAACGATTACAGCGTACGGCATCACCTGTTGGTAACATTTGTAACTAGTTTTGAAACTTTTGTATTTTAGATTTTAGTGTGTAGATTTTTTCGGCTCTGAAAATAAATGTACAGTCCGTCAAAAAGAACCCGACCGCTGCTCATTATTACGACACTAATTATCGCACAATAAAACTGTAAATGTCTCTCGCCGTTTAAATGTGTCCTCTATAAGTGTATATAATATTTTTTCATGCAAGGGTCGTCTTCAATATTTAGATTTACACAAACTTAATTTTTTCAAATGGCATTACCTAATTTTGAGTACATATCAAGATTCTCTAGATTAAATTAGCTCAAATATATATAACATTTTGTAATTTTGAGTAAACGGTTGATTAGTTTTGAATGATTGAAATTTGGAATTCCTAATGTTAAATGACTATGCCCGTTTTTCAAAATATTTCGATATATAATGAATATTTTACAATAATTTTTTATATTAAAATAATTGATAAACAAGACAAAAGATATGCATTTTGTAAAGAATGAAAGTATATTTTATATTATTTATTAATTTCAAAATTTATAAGTTAAACATTTTTGAATAAAAACACTAACAATTTTTATGCCAATCAAAGGAGAATCATCTAAAACCTCACTGTTCAGAATTTCAACCATTATCGTCAAATAGTTTTTAAGATATGTAGCAACAACCAAAAGAGTTCGGAACAGCCTAATTTTCTCTTTCGTAAGGGGGCATCTCAACTTCACAAAAGCATTCGCTGACAGGAAAACAATCTTTGAAATCAAACGGAAAACAAGGCATGTCTTCCGATGTTGCTTTATATTAAGAAAAAATTTAATTTAAAATAAGTGTAAAGTTGAATAAGAAACGAAAAGAAAAATCAAGACATGTAACAGATTCTACTCTTCTTATATTTCAAGATACATTACGTTTAAACCACTAAAATGAAAAATTAAAGTCGTGTATGGTTGTAGAAATGTTTTGTAAGATCTTAAATTGATAAAAATGCAAAGAAGCAGAATTCTGTATAAAGTATGAATTTATATATTATAAAATGCATGAATAAATAAAACATTATTTAATAAAATAATGTAGTAATTTCTTATGTGTGGATAGTTCAATGTTATGAGACTTGGATAAAATGATTTTTAAAAAAAATAAAATAAAAGCTTAAAATTTTTCGATAAATTAATTGTTTTAATTTAAGACTATTACTGAGAGAAAGCGATTAAGTATGGAGGAGTTTTCTGTTTTATTTATTTGCATTTAAAATGCGGTGACTACGTAATTCCCGTCCAATGCTAAGTCAAAGGAATCTTCAAAGCAGAATACAAAAGACAAGCAAATAAAGTCAAGGTTTTTTATGTAAGTAAACAAAACAGAACACTCGTCCATAAAAAATTAAAAGTTAAAAATTCTTACAAATGATTTTAAATATCGTTTGGGGGAAACTATTTTTTGATGCAAAATCGCTTGGTATCTTTCAGCACCATTACACTATTTTTTTAGCTTTTGATATTTCAAAAAATAATCATCTGTCTTTGATTTCTCAGTTGCCGAAAAAGTTTTTATGTCTAAGATTGCTTTTTAAAAAATATTAATCTTTGAAATTATTCAAAATTTTTGATTATTTTACTAATATGTCACAACATGTAGACAATTTAACGAAAGGTCAAATAATCGATCTTTATCCATCTGTTTTCACGTACAGACAAATAAGTTGCTAGCTTGAAATCAATATATTACTGTTTCGTTATGGATAAGAAAGTAAATAAAAGATTGAGATGTCGTTAGTAATGTCATAGATTCTATGCCACGTCGCATGCAGCAGGTCATTGATATAAATGATAGCTATACTTCTTATTAAATTTTAAATAGTTATTGACTAATATATTTATGCTTATAAAAGTTTGTATTTTACCTGTTATATTATTATATAAAATAAATAATGTATAAAATGTTATGTAATTTTTTATTAAGTTTTAATTTAAAATCATGTAACTTGAATTCTTATTTAGTAATATTTCATAGCCCCAAACTGTAAAGTTTGAAAAACCCCAATACTTCTTAGAGAACATTATTACAGCTGATATAAAATGTTTTAACTGAGTGATCTATTTTTTTACCATAGATTATATTGAAAGAGACCCTTAATCGTTTTTCTTGTGTATCTCTGGTCAATTTTAACCAATTTACCTCAAAATGTATATCTGGCGATTTTTTATCACTCAACATCATTTAAAAGATAGAAAATTCAGGGCTGCCATCGGAAAATTTTGAAGATGACTCAAACATAAATATATAGATGGCCCCTTATGGAAATGCAGTTCCAATATTTTTAAAGAGGACATACTCCCAAATTGAATGACAAAATTTTTTTGAATTTCCTATGTATAAATTACGAGAAATAAGAAGTGTTCGGATACTTTTTCAACGGACTGTACCAATGATTTCATTCTTCTACTGATCTCCGTTTCCCGTTCTTTAGTTTTAGAATGAGTGAGTCAGTGCGGGATGCCCTCTATCTGAAATCATAGAAATATTTAGGAAGCGTCTATTTTTTCTTCTGTCCACATCATTTCGACATCACATAACTATTTTATGTTTAATTTCGAAAATCAATATTCTAAAATTTCTTGTACAAGGATGTATCCAAAAAAGTTTACAAAAGTAATAAAAAATTATTTATTCACATTATACAGAAAAAATACAAATAGGAATTAACCCTCTGAGTGTTTCACACGTATTTCTACGTTGACCTTGGACTACCCCAAAAGCGTAAAACACGCATTTCAACGTGTGGTCGAAACCACCCCGAAATCGGTTTGCACTGAATTTTACGTTCATTGTGAACTGTCTCTAAAGTGTAACACACGTATTTTTCCGAATTTCTTACCCCCTTTCTTGGTTTGACATCTTGATTGATTATCCGGGGAGAGGAACGGTCAGCACAATGAAGACTGGTAAGGATGTACTTACTGCAAATTAGGGATGTTACAGGATCCGAAACCCCACTCTCCTTTGTGGTGTGGGGAATTTTAATGCTATTTGCATCTTTCCGGAAGAATTGCAGTGTCGGATTTTTTTTTGCATTGTGTGTGTCGGAATTTCGAATCACATTCCGGATTAGTTCGGTTTAATGTCAGCCTGGTTTGATGCTGTATTATGTTTCAATTGCTATTCTTTTAATACAATTTATGTGATATAAGATTTTTTTTCAATGCTTTAACCCTCTGAGTGTTTCACACGTATTTCTACGTTGACCTTGGACAACCCCAAAATCGTTAAACACGCATTTCAACGTGTGGTCGAAAACACCCCGAAATCTATTTGCACTGAATTTTACGTTCATTGTGAACTGTCTCTAAAGTGTAACACACGTACTTTTCCTAATTTCTTACCCCCCTTTCTTGGTTTGACATCTTGATTGATTATCCGGGGAGAGCACAGGTCAACACAATGAAGACTGATAAGGATGTACTTACTGCAAATTGGAGATGGCACAGAATCCGAAACCCCACTCTCCCCTGTGGTGTGGGGAATTTTAATGCTATTTGCATTGAGGTTATATTTCCGGAAGAATTGCAGTGTCGGATTTTTTTTTTTTTGTTTAATGTCAGCCTGGTTTGATGCTATATTATGTTTCAAGTACTATTCTTTTAATACAATTTATGTGATATAAGATTTTTTTTAATGCCTCAATGCTTTAAAGATCCATATCGAATGGTTACGTAAAATAGATATTGTGGTTTAAGTAAAATAGATTTTGTTCCAATACCGCATTCAAGCATAAAAAAATTGAAAGCCTAGGGGAAGCTAAGAAAATCTGCTATTTATATATAGTTGAACAGTGTTCTTGAATCAACACATTTCACCCACGTTCAACTAGTTTTATGATATTAATGTAAACTTCTTTCATATTAATAATCTCCATCTACTCATTTTTCATTTATAAAAATAGAGTAAAATTAAATTTTTGTCAAAAAATAGAGCAAGTTTTAAGGTATATGAAAATGATGCATTATTTTTATTGTTTTATCTTTCAGATCAAATCGAAAATTTCAGTTTTACAATTATTTCATTATATATGTATTTGATTTTTATTAAAAAATTAATTTTCAGGTTTAAGTGTAATTTTTTTAGACTAGAACAGATTTTAACTTCATTATTACAACATTTAGAAAAATATGTTTTAAATTCATAAAAATTACAATGAAAAAATTCATTCCGAAAGATAATTATCATTTTATTAAATAATTATTAGCCGGAAATTTATTTTTAGGTCACTCTGAACTGAAAAAATAACGTACATGGAAATAAAAATTAAAGAAAGTGGAAAAAAAATTTATTTTTTACATTGTAAAATATTTTCTTTTTGTTAAAGGCAGGGGAAAATATAGTTTAGATGAAAACGTTATCGACTAAATTTAATGTTTGGGTGTGTGATCTTATCAGACTTTTAATAATCTTATTATGAGACTGATAATATCTGCAGCTTAACTCTCTTACGTTTATTTGAATAATCAATGAAGATGTTTATTTCTTGCTTAAAATAAAAGAAGACAAAAATATTTCTCAGAAAATATTATACGAATACTGTATTTGCGCATTAGTTCCTTGAAGCACAATTTTTTTCCTGATGTGTTATTAAGCATTCTTCTATAAATAATTAAAACTATATAGCTAAATTGAATTGCTTTCGGTAAATGCATGCCAACTGCAAGTTAAATTTTCATTCATGCTCTGAGAAAAGAAATCCACTAATATATGTTAGAAACCATTGATACATCCAGATCCACTAATAACAACTTTGAAGACTGATCTTTCAGTAATAATAGCAGTCTCTGGCTTTGGATTATTTCAAAATATTACCGTCACCTGCCAGATCATGTGTTTTATTACATTATCTTATGCGTGCATGCTGTAATTTGTAAGGTGTAATTTTTTTTATAAAATTATGATTTATCTGCTCCATTTTCTTCATTCTGAACTTTAATAAATAACATTTCAACTGTAAATAAAATATTTATTTTCTATATGTTTTGACATTTTTTATTTTATTTAACTTATTTGAAGAGTAAAGGGTCAGTTTTAAGCTTGTTAAATTTGCTTTATATTTTCGAAAAGAACGGTACGATACGAAACGGCCCCCAAACTTTTTTGTATTCCTCACCGAGAACGGCCAAAACATCTATGAAGTGTCACTATTTTGTCGTCAATTAACAATTTTTACCAATGATACCATTTTAATAACTTTTACTGATCTTAAAGAGCACGGGAATTTTGTCAGAAGTATTTCTTCAGTGAATCAATCATGCTATACCCACTGGCGGATTTTGTCAGTATGGGGACACAGGCGCAAAATTGCTGTGAGGCCCCTCCCCCTACCCAATGTCGAAAATTCATCTTTGGCTTAGTATTACGATATAGATCGAATAGGTTTTGAGGCCCCCTAGATGCACGAGGCGAGCGCCTCTAACACCTGTGCGAAAAATCGTCACTGTATATACCAGTCCTCTGCTACGACCTTTCTCAAACTGATTCTCTATCTGTTTATGTCACATGTTTTTCACGTACAGATAGACATAACCATCTGTTAAAAGCACTGTATCGGGGAACATCGTTGTATACTGCTGATACTAATCCTATTGAGAGTCTGATATTATCTGCAGCTCAACTGTGTAGAGATTATTTCAATTATCATTGAAAATTTGTATTTCTTCCTAGAACCCAAAACTATTTCTAAGAAAATATTATTTCTTACTTCAGAGACTGCATTTATGCATTGGTTCCTTGAACCATTACAGTTTTGCTGATTTGCTATTAAGCATTATTCAATATGTGATCAAATCTAAATGCTTAAATTCCAGTGCTTTTGGTAAATCTTATACCAATTCTGAGGTGAATTTTAATAAATGCTATGAGACAAGAATCCACTATTATGTGTTACAAACCTTTGATATATCCGATATTAACAAGCTTAAGGACAGTTCTTCCAAAAATAATAGCAGTCTCAGGCATTGAATTATTTCCAAATTCCACCATCACATACTATATAATGTGTTTTATAGCAATATCTTGGATGTGTGTGCGTGTGCTGTAATTTGTAAAGTATAATTTTTTTATATAATTCAGATTTATCTACACGTTTTTATTTTCATTCTGAACTTGAATGGATAATTATAAAACTGCAAATAAGATATTTATTTTCCAAGTAGTATGGTATACATGAATGAGATATATAATTTAATTTTTAAAATTTTGTATAAAGAATAAAGTGTCATTTTTATGCTTATAAAATTCCCTTTATATTTAGTACGAAAAGACCCAAAACTGTTTTTGAATAGCACAAAAGGGAACCTGACTAATTTCGAATATGTGGTAGATTTTCCTCCCTATTCTTTCGATTTTACCAAGTTTGTAAAAAAACTATCTGTAGAAAATAATTCAACAATTTTGTACTTTGTATCAAAGCCCATTTTCGTAAAATTGATTGAAAATATGTTGATTGTTTTTACCTTCTCGTATACGTAGTATACAAAGAGAAAGTAATGTAATCATTGATTGAAAATTCAAATTTTGATATATCTCCTCGCTTTACACTTCGTGTTTCTGAATACGGTAACTCCTAAACGCAACCCTAATTGTAGATAAGTGTCCAATTTTCGTTTAAATAGGCTGAAAAAACTCTAATGCCATGTCTAAACTCTAATATACCTTTCTTTTCGATAAAAAAGTTATAAATAAAGAATTAAATTTAATTTTGAAAATTTGGCCACGGGATGCTCTATGACCGGTACTATAGTATCAAAGTTTTAAATTTTGTTAATCTAGGTGAATTAATTTTCTTTTTATTATAATAAAAGATAATATCTGGCGTGCTAAATAACGGTATATGTATACGTTATTTCTTCTAACATTTAGTCTAAACGTAAACTTTATTTTGAGAATTATTAACTCGTGCTCTTAACAAGCATATAGTACAAGTTCAGTAGTTAATTTAAAACATTATTCAGGGGATAAGAAGGTTATTTCTAATCCTTAATATGTATTAATTATTACAAGCGGTTTTATAGAATACAGATTATTATGCGACTATCCATATAATAAGTATTTATGTTCATACAAAACGGATTAATCCAGTTAAACACTGTTTATATTTGTGATCGTTTCTCAATTTTCTACCTTTTACGGAGTACTGAATCAAGAAGCAATATGTAATAATACATCTTTTGGTCCTGCTCATATTAGAAGTAAGTTAAAATAAACTTATAAAAATGTAAACATCCTTTTCATTGCCGCGCCACGCCCACTTTGACACATAAAAACCTAGACATTGGACCCTTATCTCAAGGCTGCATCTACAAAGTCTTACATTATTTTATTTATTATTTCACTGCCAGCGAGCAGTAGTTTAACTGGAATTGAGTTCGCATGTTTGGCTTTGCTTCTTTTGATTTCTTCAACCGGTTCAACCACGTTTTATGCAATGAGTAACAAGTCGTTTTTTTTTATTTTGTATTCTGTTTGATACGTGTTTACACTTTAAATCCTTCTAAAGATTATAACAGAAACAAACTAATATAATAATACAATATGTTATATTATAACAGATTATAACATAATTAAAAGGATTTTTTTAAACAAAAGAAAGGAACTTATCAGGAATGTAAAATCTTTGAGTTTTGAGTCAGGTTATGTTCATGTACTAGATGCGCTCACCGATTGTGCAAAAGAAACCTGCATGTAAGTACCTTTTTCTTAAAACCTACCTTATACACATACTTTAATTTTTATATCACATATTCTATACATATGAATATGTACTGAAATGAAATGTTTATGATATTTCAATACATTTCTGATAATTATGAGAAAGGAATGACTTAGTACGTTCAGTGTATTGAATGCAGGATAAGTTAGAATTATTGTTCAAAGGCATTTGAGTAATTATTCCAGTTGGATTATGTTTTCGCGGTCTATGATGAATTTAATCATGTTTATTCTTCTTTTTCTTGAAATTGGATTATCAAGAACTCTTTGGTGCCACACATTTTCCAGTGAAGTAAAAGGTTTCCTAATACGCCAAGAGAGAGTCAATGGGCAAGATGTCGCACAGTGGATGGAATCGCCGACTTCATCGCAGGCACAGGAGTCACTATCTGATAAATGGAAGCGGTTAAAGAATGAAGGGAATGGAGAGTGTCCTATGACGAACAGAATTTCGTCACGTGTCCAAAAGACTGGTTTTATTTGAACTGTTTTGAGCACTTTATGAACAGAACGTCCAGTGTTTCCATAATCTCAAAGATTTTGCAGTTTTTTTTAAAAACCTTTCTTGTAAATGTTGTTTAACTTATCATCGAGGATTTAGAGCTTTCACTACAACGCCTTCTGTGATGACTTTTTGGCGAGAGTATCGGCGTCTTCATTACCCCGATAGCCAACATGGACTTTGATCCATCTAACGAGAATATTTCGATTCTGTGTGACAAGGGACTGGATGTCTCGGACAAGTTCATGAGGTGTGTGAGGATCAAGCACTGCCATTACACTCGAAAGGCTGTCTGTCTAAATTTTAGTTATTTTTTCCCTGATTCCGTTGTAGGGTTCTGTTGTTGATATTTGATTTATGATATTAAATAATGAAGGATGGTGGTGATGGTAATGAAGAAAGGTGGTTAGGCTCTTGATTTTTTTCTTCACAATCCTTTGACTGATAGGAGAAACCTTCAAATTCTATTTCCTTTCTCAGAAACGTGACGTTGATGTTTATTGCTTCTCTTTGTGCTTTAAGATGTGATGGCATGATACCTGCAATAGTTTTCAGAGCTGCTGTTGGAGTGGTTCTGTAAGAACCGGAAATGTAAAGGAGGAAGATCCTCTACACTGAGGCCAGTTTTTTTTCAATCTAGGAGATGGAGAGAGGGCCCAGAGAGGGACATTTCTCGGAATCTTTAATGACATCCAAAAACTTCCGGAGAGCGTGATTCATTGATTTTCGTTCTCTAAAGCCAAACCGGTGGGATTAAGCACATTTTGTTTATTCAGAGTGAAGTTGATTCTTTGGAGTAACAGTTTTTCTAATAATTTTCGTAGAATTGTGAGAAGGGAGATCTGTCTGTAAGAGTTTATGCCACTCTTTTCTGTGGAAGAGAACTAACAGTCCTGTTTTGAAAGGCGTTGGGATTTTCTTCAGATCTAAGCACTTATTCATGAATGTAGTCAGAAGTTCAGGAAAGTTGTTGTGGATATTCGATAAAATTACTCAGTCAATTACATCAAATACATTGGTTTTGCTCTTGGGTAATCTTTTGAGAATATTATTGATCTTTATTTTGCTGAAGCTTTCTTCAGAACATGAAGGGGTAAATGAAATATAAGTTTGTTCTCCTGCAGCTTCAGGGTAAAGTTGTTATAGTATATTTTCTGCAAAAGTTTTTGCATTTCCTCTAAATAGGTGTTCCAGCATGTTAAAAATTATAGCAAGTACCGAAATTTCGCATGTAAATTTATAACAAGAACTATAAATCTGAATCGAAGTTAAAACCAAATCCATCAAAGAGTTGTCCGTATCTTAGTTTGGATATTTGTGTGAATGTGATAGCAACAACTGAAAAAAGCTAGATCGCTGAATTTCAAAATGTTTCAGCCAGAAGTGTAGATGTACATGAAACTTTCGACACAAACGTTGAAAGTGATCTCAGGATGCATAATCGATGCTCTGTACTACACTATACTTACTAACGCTATAATGCAGGTATCCAAAAAACCAAGTGCATATGTATAGTAGTTTTCGAAATATTTACAAAAAACTGCAAATTCCCACAGTTGTCATGCAACGTTGACTTTTGAGGGACCGTATATTATATTAATTAGTATTTATCGGTCTGCCTTTAATGGAACAATATCTTCATATAACTCATTTAACATGGGAAACGTCATTTTTCAAAACTCTATCACTCTCGAAATTATCATCACAACTGTATAAAAATTTATGGGGAGGCAAATTTCATGACAGGGCGTCGGTTCAGAGAAAAGCAATTGATAGGAGCAAAGAAAAAATTCCAAGTTAGTTGTTAATTAGCTATGCTAAGTACCTCAGTTAATCAGGTTTTTTTATCTGAATAATCCTGCCATCTTGAGCCATGAGCATCGACACTAGTTTTGTGAAGATACGATAATATATACCAGAATTACAGAGATGTTCCATTCATTTTGTTGGCAACTGTACATTATAAAAGAATATTATATGGGTAATTTTGCTGCGTTTGACTGAAGCATTTAATTGAAAATGACTTCAATTCTTTCAAAACATCATATCAGTTTTGCATCACGATAATGCACCAACACATATGTGATTTTATTAGTCGTGAATTGTCGACAGGTATTCACCTGGTAAGGTAACATGTGACCTTTTCTATTTCGACGGTTGAAACTACATATTCGTAGCCTCAGTTTTTAGTTTATTGATTTGATAAAGAAAATGCGCTATGAACCCTTAAGGGGTTTACGAAATCACCTTTGAGGCATGTTTTGAGGATTGGACAGAACGTTGCTAGAACGGCATTGCAATCTTATGAGATCCCTTTTAAAGAGATGTAATAATTATTGACCAACAAATTGATTCCCTTTTCTTATGGCACAATTCCTGATGATTTCTATTACCACAGTAGTATTATATTTCCGTGTTTTTATTTAATTCTTTTGCATTAATATAAATTTTGTTATTTGATGTTTCAATTTGTAAATATTTTTTGGCAACGTTTTGTTCCTTCTAAAGATCTTAAGTTTATGTATTTAATGATTATTAGAAAGAAAAAAAATCTAAATAGCATTGAATCAAAAATTTCCTACAAATTTCTATTATCGAAAGACTTTCCAAGCAAAAATCATTTACCATCATCCTTCAAGTTATCAAGTCCTTTGACATCTATTAACTGCAACCTTTCGGCATTCAGGAACAACAGTGTTTCTATAAATCCCACTATATTTCAATTCTAACTTGAGTATTAAACCATATGCCGTGTATGTGCGTGCTACCGGTATCCTGTCATCTTTTCCTCCATCCTTACTGTTTCGTCAAATATTTAAATCATATAATTTTTTCCATTGCTTATTCCATTTTTAAGCACATTGACTTCTTTAACTCCAATGTAGATTTACATTTATCCAAAGTTTGATTCAGCACACTTTTCTTAAATTTTTTTCCAACTCGAGTTCAATTCAGTGATGTGATTTCTATTTTCTTTGTTCAATTAAATGAATTTCAGCAAAATTCAAGTGTTTCTTTCCTTTTAGTTATTTTGACTAAGAAAATTGGAAAGAAACTTTTACTCTTCAAAAATATTTTATTTAAAAAATGTTGACAGTCAGTTCTTTTGGAATGATATTGTGATTAGACTTTGTTAGAAACATATTTCGGTCACCAAATTTATTTTTTTAAAGCAAGAAATTTTCCAAATATAGCTTTCAACTAACACGGTAAGGTCTAAAGATTGCTGATATTAATTGTTGGCGAAAGTTTTGCGACGAGACCTTTCGGTGTTTCAGGCCTAACCAATATTTTAAATATATTTTGATACTGTTTTTGGAAATTTAGTTTCTTTTAGTTAACCAAAGCGAAAATTCTGCACATTTAACACTCCATTCCTAAATGATTTTATTTCTTGGATTGTTGAAATTAACTTGTCCGGAGTCAAATTAAAAGATGTGATATGTATAGGTTAGCTTCTTAAAATAGAAATTTACAGTCATTAGGGAGCTGTGCATCCGTGACGTCAAAATGTCCATTTTTTTTCTTTTAACTTAAATCGTAAACAAACAACCTGTTTTAACGTGAACTGAGTATACTAGGTCGGCAAGTCGATATAAAATCTTATACAATGATATCTTTTCCATCGCTATAGGCTTTGTATTAGTTGATAAAAAGGGATATTGACAACGGAAATAATATATAAGATGACGTCGAGGTTTTGTAGCTTTAGCTGTCGGATAATTTTTTTGTTGTTAAATTTGGCGTGCGCAGACAATTAGTTCTTAACGCTGAATACTAAAATACTTCTTTCCAAAAGAAGGCTGCGGAAAATGTATTTCCATTTGGTCATAAATACCTATTTTAATGACAATTATCAAACAACAAAAGTGAAATTTTAAATAGGTATACATTCCAAAAAAATTGTTTAACAACCAAGTAAGCCGATATTCCGCGTGTACAAACTGGCCGCCAAGAGCGGCTAAATACATAATAAATGCAACTGAAAATCCATTTTCAACTTTAATAGCTTTAGTTTCCCTTTAAACAGTTGGAGATTCGCAATTGATTTTTTCATATTAAACTGCTGGAGTATCGCAAATTTTAATATTTAATCAGAAAAATCTACGAATGCTTTGAAAAATGATAATCCAGAGGTATTAATTATACTTGTTGGATGGAATACAATACGACATAAATCATTGAAAAAAAACATAAAAAAGGCGCAGTTCGAGTCTGCGCCTTAGATCATTCGTAAAAACGTCGAGATAAAATTATAATACAAGTGTTTCGTATTTGTATGTCATTTAAATATCAATATCTTTAATACAATATTTACAAGTAGCATAATGGTTACAGAATAGATAAATCACAGGTATATCATATGTAGCAAGGGTCTGTGTAATTGTGATTTATATATTCTCTAACCATTATACTACTATGTGCAAATATTGTACTAAAAAGATTGATAAATAAATTACATATTAATACGAAATACTTGTTTTATGATTTTATCCCGACGTTTTCATGAAAAATCTACGGCGTGGACCCGAACTGCGACTTTCTTATGTTTTGTTTAAGGTAGCGTTTAAGGCGCCATCTGTTGACAGTATATAGAACTACATTTAGCGTAAGAGCAGTAAAGCATTATATACTACAAATGTTCAGATTTCCTGTAATAATCAAATGTTAAAAATCAAATTTTAATATAATGTTTCTTTTACGTATTGTCAAGTATTCTGTAAGTTTCGTACAATTCGAAAGAAAACTCTGCATGTTATAAACAAAAAACATGCGGAGTTTCAAATTTTCAATTTAATACCGATTTTCACTTATATTCTGATAAATATTTTTATTGTCTCACTTTGGGTACTAGTAATGCTCCTCAATATCTTTAAAATGCCACCAGAATCATCCTCCTAGTTAAACACGTTTCCATACTTAGCTATAACCTTACATAAAGTTAATTCATAACAATCATGCTCATGCGCCTACACTGGTACGAGGACTTCACATGTAAAACAAATATTATGCGATAAACTCATAGAGATATTATCTATTCGTTGTGGGGTTAACCATTATTAGTCTCTCAGTTATTAGCGATTCAAATCTGACGGTAATTTGTCACACAAGAAAGTTCAACCAACTATCACTTTAACGAGCGTAAAGACAATTTCACGTCAAAATCATGATAAATTTTATCATCTTTACAAAATCTTTACGTATAAACGTTTTTAAAATATTTATCTTCGTTTATTTTCAGTTGCACATGAAATAATCAGTGTTAACTGTTTCAAATAAAAAACTCACCAACGCACTTTCCATCAACAGCAAAATATCCTGGTTTGCAAATGCATTTTTTCTGTTGGAACAAGCCAGAAAAAGTGCAGTTCGAATCTGGGCCGCATTCACAAGCTGAAAGCACAAATGAAATTGTGAAAATGTTCATTTAAGAAATATAGACAATAAGACTTTTAACATTCAGTGTGTTCAAAATAAGATAAGGAAACCTTTTTATATATCGAGGTAAATTTACTGCTGGCACTGCTGGGACACCACGATTATCAGAGTTGTCAAGTAAGAATTCCCTTCTACGGGGAGACATCATACACAATCAATGAATAGCATCATACCGGTGACCCTACTGATTCTGAGAACGATCTCATCACCATTACGTTGTAGAAGGTGGTGTGACGAACATGCCTGGAGTTTTCAAAATGTACGAAGATCCATGCTTCGGCTATGCGGCTTATATCAGTGCCAATGTTTTGAGATTTTTCAGTATATTATATATAATATATCTACTGCTAGTAAAAATGTTTATAATCTACTACATTTAATGTAATTTTAATATTTCATTTCATTAGACAATAATTTCACCTTTTAGAACCATTTCGTCTCTTAAATTATACACTTTTGGATGCATATTCTACGGAATAAAAAACATTATTTTAGTGCTGTCGAAGACATTTTCCATCTTGATAAGATTTTTTCTGATCAACTTGTGTTTAAAGAAAATGACTACCTTGTACACGAGAAGCCGAAAAATAATGAACGCTGTAAACTAAGAACCACTGTTTAGAGTGGCCTGGATACCACTTGAACAATGATAGTTTGTTTGACGAAGGATAGAAATTACTCATGAGGCTTTTATCAGTGCCACTGCTTTGTGAATATTTTGTAAAAGCTGTCTACTACATTAACTGTCACTAAAAGTATTCATCATCAAATGCATTTAATGTAACTCTAATAATTTTACTCTAGTCTATTATTTCGTCTTTTGAAAAGGTTCCTGTTCTTAAAATGCTGCATTTCCAGACATACTCTATAATTTAAAAAGGTAATTTTCGTTCTTTTTTATCACATTTTATATCTTGACTATAATTTTTCTAATCACCCTCTGCTTTTCTGATAATAATAGCCTTGTACATGAAAGCCAAAAAACAAATGTCTGAGCGATGCGAGGTCTCTATTTTAATTCGACTGTTCAGCATTTTGTCTGTTTGTATTTTTGTTTGTTACGCAATCACGATCAAACACTTTGTTCGATTTTTTCGAATTTGGAAGGAATGTGCCTTGCAGAAATAATAAACCTTATAATATATAAGGATTTTTACTTTTTGAATTCAAGATGGTGGCCGCTTAACTCATTTCAACGTTTCGGCGAGATTGGCCAAATTAAAACATTTGAATCATTTTGCAAAGGCGAGGCATGTAAATGTAATTTTCTTAACACTGATAAAAGCAGATATTTAATAGATTTTTGTTAATACCGATGAAACATTCATTTCATTGAAATTCTTTAATAATGATTAATGTAAAAATTTGTGCAAATAATTATCATTGAAAAAATATGAAAAGAGAGATATTAAGATCATAGTACCAGATTGAGTTGTTTTTTCTGCTGTTTAGTTTCTCTAATGTTGTTTTTCTGTTTATGTGAAGCAATTGAAGCAATAGAATTTTGTGTTTGGTGAAAGAAAAAATAACATAAAATATTACTAATATTTAGCGCTGTGAGAGTAATTGCAATGAAATATCACAAAGAAAATCTATTTAGAGGAAGACGTCTCATAGAAATTTCCGAAACATGGGAATGTTATCAGCCGAGGTAAAACAATAGTTTGCGAAGTAAGAATGACGGTTTATTGTAAGAAATAATAGCAGACTTGAACAGCGACACCATTCTTGTTAACATCACGAAAAAGAATCTTCTCAAACAATTCCGTCTTTCCCAAGAAATATTCAATATAGTGACCACAATTTTTTAAGTAATTCTTTACAACCACAAAACAAAACTCTATTGATTCAAGTGAATTATTATCAAATTTCAGGTTATTCTAACCGTTCTTAATTAACAGAGCTTAGAAATAGCAGCTTTAAAATTATAAGCACCGTGTGAAAATCAGATTATTCTTTCAAAGAAAAATTCTTTCAAATTTTAATCATTTAAATCCATATATGCAGTTGGATATATTTCAAGTTAATCATTTAAAGTAGTTACAACTGTTCTCTGAAATAGAGTAACTGTGCAATATGTATTGTTCAGGAAGGACTGAGATATCTGTTACCAACACAAACATGTAGAGATTCAACAACAGCTGATATCAATTTTAAAGAAGAAATAGAGCAAACTAACAAGTTCATAGTACAACGGATGGCATACTTATAATGATGCAAATATTTCTGTTAATTGTGGCGAGACTGGTCAACTTCCGCTTTGGAAGTAACAGAATCAAGCAAAAAAAAAAATAAGCAAGAAAACTTCATTGCATTACACAACCTTTGTGGTGGTGGTGGTGGGGGGGTTGGAGCTAATTTTATTTTAAAGAAGCACTTGGCGATGGAAGCATAATAAATCATTTATTGATGTATTTAAAGGATTGTATTGATGTATTTCAAGGAATTTTGATTCTAAAATTTGCTCTCATTTAATATGATTAGATTTTCCATTTATTTATAATTTCGTAGCTTAACATGCAGCACCACGATTCTCATTTTCCAAATTTTACAACACGAAGGAAAAACTGATTTTTTTCAAACCCAGTCACAAAATAGTGAATATGTTTTCACATCAGTATATATTGCCTAGTCTCATTTTCATACCAGATGTGAAGAAAATGAGAAATATTCGTTATTGGTTTATAAAAAAATCAGTTTCTCATTCCTGTTGTAAAATTTGAAAATTGAGAGAGATGGTGCTGCTTGTTGAATAACAATTTTCCAATATTTTGCATAATTTTTACAAATATCGTTATTTATAGATTCTTAACTTTATTCCAGCACACATTTTTTTTCGTATATAATTCAATTGCATTTATATAAATTTTATTTTCTTAAATTATAGTCTCATGATCCCTGATTTTTTCTGGCAGTTTTTGCAATCACCTTATATTTGTTCATTCTGATTATATTGGTCTGATTTAGAAGGCCTGTATAACACCTTTTGACTAGTTCCAAATAGCTGCTCATCTTCAATGGGGTCTAGATATTTTATTATCAACAGAACAGTCAGGTAGTGCCGACTTGTCCTTTAGGGCTGCATAGTTGCAAAACTCACTAAAAATTCATAATTCGTATTTTTGTTTTTATTCTCATTTGTTTGCTTTTTCACCCTGAAAGTTCGATTATCAACAAAAAAAATATAAAAACGAGAAAAAGATAGAAAATGAAGGAATAAGTAAGACAGACAAAGGATGGGGCTGCACACTCAATATTTTTGGAAAACTCCAAAATTCGCTCATTCCGTACAGCTGACAAAATGGACGAAGGCGAAAAGCTATCCTTTCTGTCTTAGAACTTAGCCGGAATAGGATTTCCGGTTGTTTCTCTGTGGCGCAATACCAACTAATGCTCTTTTTCTTTCTTTTTCCCCTTCAATCTCTCTCGAAGTCCGTCGTCGCGCTCTTTAATTTCTTTTTCGCTTTTTCTTTTATTGACTCTTTTTAGGTTTTGGATTCAATTTCATGTTGCCTCAACGTGAAATTGGCTGGTTACTATGTATTTAATTTCTGTTGTTAAAAGTCACTCACCAAGAAACAGGACTGTAATTTTTGAAAATACAATTCAGATAATTATAATTACATGTTTAGACTATTTGAATGTGAAGCATTTTTTTAAAAAATTGCATTTCAATTTTATTCTAGGAATATTTTTATAAATCTGCTTCTTTCTAAGCAGATGAGCCCTCACTGCTGATATATCATCGTGGATATTTTTGAAGGTTCACAAGATGAACTATTTTTTGTAAATACTTCAATTAATGCATCATTTGACTATTTTTCCAGATTTAAAAAAGTTTACAAATACGATATTATTTCCTTATTCTGTTTTTAAATAACTTATTAAAATATGTATTTTATCCCTAAAATGTACATCGAAAGACAGGATGAAGCAGCAGTGAGATGTATGGACAAGTGATCTCAGAAAATATTTTTTTTCTATTTATATCTCTGTAAGTTTTACAAATGGAAGCGTAACACTTTTTATGTGAATAGATGAATGTAAGAAAACCATTTTACTTATTGACATTTTTGCTCTATGGAAGCAATATAAAAACCTAAATTTTGTATTTTTTTATGTTCAATCCACTTGGAAGTCAAAATATTTTCATACAAAATTTCAATTTATATTATGAAACTCTGTAATTGGAAGTATATGTATAACATCAATATTTAAGGAAATAAACGCTTGTTCAACTTTTTTGGAACATCCTGTATACGATAATAGTTTTCACATTTATTGTGATAAAAAAATCAATTGATAATAACGCGTTTTTATGCTCTGTATATATAAGTTATTAGAACCGTTTTATTTGTCGAGATAGATATATTCTTGTGACACTAAGATTATCAGATTTGTCAATTTAGGATTTCTTTCTAAGTGGAGATTTTAATAGCGTCCCCTATGATACCCCTACTGATTCCAAGAAAGATCTCGTCATCATTCGGTTGTAGAAGGTACTGTGACAGACATACCTGAAATTTTTTTTAACGTACGGAGATGAGATACATGTTGCAGGAATGAGGCTTGTTTCCGTGCAACTTCTTCATAAATATTAGGTATATGCTATCTACATCTACAGTCATTAAAAGTATTCATCATCTACTACATTAATGTAACTCTAATATTTAATTTACACTAGTCAATAATTTCTTCTTTTAAAACTATTTATTTTCACAAAATGCTGCATTTCTAGAAATATATTCTATGGTGTATAAGGTTCATTTCAGTTCTGTCGATCGCATTTTGTATCTTGACCAGAATTATTTAATCACCCTGTTTTTCTATAACATCAATAGTCTTGTACATGAATGCCAAAAATTAATATAAAATACAGGGTAATTAGTAAATAACGTTCAGATTTTAAACTGATGTAAAGTAAAATACAATGTTCGGAATAATATCAAGTTTGTCCTTAATAGAACTGAAGCAATGAGATTTTCTTCAATGAAAGAAAGAAATTATTTCAAAAATTTCGGATAGTCAGCGCTGTGATGGTCATTATAATGAAGGCTAAAAAAAAAGAGATTTTATGACGGAATGTCCCATAGGAATTTGCATAACAGGAGAAAGCTATCTGCCGAAGAAAAACAATGGTCTGTAAGGGGGGAAATAAAAGTTTTTTGTAACCATTTGTACAACCACCAAACAAATTTCCATTCTTCAAGTGCAATAAGGTGAAATTTCAGGTCATTTTGACCAGTGGTTATAAATTTATAGCCCTTCGACATCGTAACTTTTTAAATATAATCAATGAGTTTACATTAAATCCATTGCATTCTAATCATTTAAAGCCATAAATTAAGTTGGATGGATTTTAAGTTAATCATTTAAATCAGTTACAACTTAAGCTGAAATATACAGATGGGTGACTCAATAATGTGAACACTCTTGGATTTGCACATTTTTTCGAATCAAGTTCTTCAAGGGATATTACCGAAGTCGGTTGGTGGACTCGATACACTAAACATCGAAATTAAAGCAGAAGAGCCTTTTAAACCAGTAAATGCGAAGGAAGCGTGTGACAAGCGTGTGATGGGGAGTTACGAAAAAAACAATTCGTAATCTTTAGGAAAAAGCAGACCCTTGTTTCATGGAGGAATAGCAAACTGATAATGACAAAAATTCCCAAAATGGGGTTGTTTCAGATGCTGAAGAATGTGTTTTAAGCCTTCAAAAGTCTTTAACTCAACTTGAAGAAAAAAGTGGCAAAATATCTGGATAGTTGGTTGGTTGATTTCAGTTTAATGGCGCAAGAGCCAAACACGACCATACTGTAAACACGACTATATAGTGAGAACAAAATGTCTGGAATTAACGTGGAGGAATATTTAACAGCGGATGTTGATCATATGGTTTTTTAGGAGTTACTGAAGAAGATATTCTGTCCGGAATCACAGACGAAATGGAAAATGATGTTAAAGAGGAGGATGATGATACAGATCCATCGCAATCTTTATTGTCATCGCAGGAATCTCTAAATTCAGTTCAGTCCTTAAGAGCGTTTTTTTCTTTAAAGTAGGTTTTTAGGTTTTCTTTTTTTAAAAAACCAAAATTTTCCACATGTTTTTTTCTTATAACATGAAAAGTTTTAAGACAAAATATTAGAAACTAACAGAATATTTGGCAATAAATTACAAAAGCATTGAATTAAAATTTGAAGAAAATATTTTGAATATTAGATGAAATTTGCATATTTATATTAAATAAATTTTATAACGCATGTTCGAAACGTAACATAATTTTTATTTCATTATTTCAAAGCCAGATATATAGGGCAGCTTCTATCTGGCTTAAAAACAGATGAAATTTTAAAAGCCAAAACCGAAAAAAAACAGATGAATACCTTTTATATTCAGAAAAATAACAGTTTTGTAGCGAGGGAATTTAAGTCCAAAAAAATTTGAAATTAAAAAGTTCTTACACAAAAAGTGTTCACATTATTCTGTAACCGACCTGTAATTACTGTAGAATCCGTATAGTTCAGGAAGAACGGAATTACCTGTAAGTAACATAAACATTTAGATTTTCCAACAGCTGCTTATCGAAATTTTAAAGAAATAAAGTCAAATATCAATTCATAGTTCAACGATTGTTTTCTTTATAATGATGGAAATGTTTCTTTCAATTGTAGGTACTAATGAATTTCAGATTAGGAAATGTCCGAATAAAAACCAAAATATTAATAAAGGAAGAAAACTTCATTGCATTACTTAATCGCAGAGGGGGGGAAAGTTACCATTTCTTTATTGACGACGGATATCGAACTATTGTCTCACAATGGTAGCGAATTTTTTTACGACTTACTTTTTTTTTTTAACTTGACATACTTCATGTTTGTAAAGTCCCAATTTTGAAATCGATTTTTCACTTAATTCCTGATGAGCTAGTTGTTTGAAATTGTGTACAAGCTTTGCTTTCGTTCTATGACACATACAATTTCAATATCTTCAGAACTTAATTGTCAGTTAATCGATTATTTAATTTATTTTTATCCTAAAAAACTGGATCCATCTTGTAGGGAATTTCAGAAAAACTAATTATATATATACGAAGTTCTATAAAATTTAAGGTAAAAACATTATTACAGAAATAGAAAAATCCACTTCTTACTACAGTAATAAAATTGTTTTTTGAAAAACTTTTAATAATAAATTATTTTTTTCCTTTGAAAACGAAACTTGTAATTTTTTTTGCATGAACAATTCAATCTTCAGGAAGAAATCATACAGTGCAGAAAAACTTCAAAAGTAAGTCTTCTCACAGCATTAAACCTAATATTTCTGTTGAAAAACCTTCGATTAAGTTAGACATCTTTTATTGGGTTTGGCACTTAGTAAAAGGTTTGTTGTAAGTAAATACCTTATTAAAAGCTTAAACAAAAATGGATAACGAAACTATTATTTTAATATTATTACTCAATGCTTAGGAATTTTTGCATTGCTTCGCAAGAATTACGCAGATTTGTGGAATAAATATTTTAAGAATAATCTTAATCAAAAGTTAAATTTCAAAGTAATATTAAATTTAAATTTAATAAATTAAACAAATGAATTTTTATTCGCTGATATATTTTTCTGAGCTGCTGAAAAGTTGAAATAAAATACCTTTGCAGGAGGTTCCTCTAGAATTTCCATATCCTGGATCACACTTGCAAATGTGTTTTCCACCTTCGTTTACACAATTTCCATTTTTACAAACGCAAGCTGAAAAAGAGAGAAAATCAAAGTGCAAAAATACGAAAAGGCTGGTGAATCAAAAACTTCCTTAAAATCAAGAATTTTTTTCTAGAAAAATTATTTCTCAAAAAATATGTGATCTTTCGCCTTAATGTTTATAAGCATGATTGTTCTGTAAACAATCTTGATTAGATATGATCTAAAATATTATAATAAAGCGGTATGGGTACACGGTGCACCTCTTGCAGCTTCTTAAAATGAAGCAGAAGTACTTTAAATTATACTTTACGTCTATTTGTGATATTTTGAATTATCTGTAATTTTTTTATATTTTTTAATCAATCGTGGGCAATACATCAAAAATTCTGACTGTCATTCCGAAATTTCTGCATATGCTATTCTAAAATATTAACAGACTAAGCTCTTACAATATTTACTAAAATAGCAGAGAAAACATTTATTCTGATATCGGCGATGCCCCTTCCTGAGGGTTAGAAGTAATTCGACTGTATTAGGTACTGAAAGCAGTGGAGTGGCAAAGAACATCGTTAGAAGGATGAAACCAGTTGTATATTTATTTCGAAAGCTGTAAAAATATCATGTAAAAGTTTCAAAATTAGTTTAAATTGTTGCCAACTCTTGACGCTGTGCGCTTCTGTTACAAGAAGGATCAGAGAATAAGGCTATATATTTTTCTTTGCAAGAAGGCGCAAGATGGCACGTTCGAAAAGTAGAATTTTCGTGTTCTCTGTGTAGTAATATATTGGAAATTGTCACAAATGTTTCAAGGATCAACTCTTCAAGCTTGTCCAGTGCTACAGGATTGTTACGGAAAACAGTTTGCGGTCGAACGATTGCAGCGTACGGCAATACCTGTTCGCAACATTTGTAAATAGTTTTGAAACTTAAGTATGAGATTTTTAAGGCTTTGAAATTAAATGTACAGTCCGTCAAAAAGAATCGGAACGCTGCTCCTTATTCGGACACTAATTATCGTACAATAAATCTGTAAATGTCTCCCGCCGTATAAATGTTTCCTCTAAAAGTTTTTGTAATATTTTTTCGTTCAAGGGTTGTCTTCTTATTAAGATTTACACAAACTCAATTTTTTCAAATGGCGTTACTTAATTTTGTGTACATATCCAGATTCGCTAGAATAAATTAGCTCGAATACATATAACATTTTGTAATTTTGAGTAAACGGTTGATGACTTTTGAATAATTGAAATTTGGAATTCCTAATGTTAAATGACCATGTTGGTTTTTTAGATAATCAATATTTTACAATAATTCTTTTTTATATTAAAATACTTGATAAACAATACAAAAGTTATGCAGTTTTTAAAAAATTAATGTATATTTTATAATTTTTATTAATTTATAAATTTATAAGTTAATCATTTTTGCATAGAAACACAAAAAAATTTTATGCCAGTCAAAGGAGCATAATCTAAAACCTCACTCTTCAAAATTTCAACCATTACCGTCAAATAATTTTTAAGATATGCAGCAACAATCAAAAGCGTTCGGAACAGCCTAAATTTTCTCTTTTTTAAGGGGGCATCTCAACTTTACAGTAGGATTCGTTGACAGAAAAAAATCTCTGAAATTAAACGGAAAACAAAGCATGTCTTCCGATGTTGCTTTATATTATGAAAAATTTTCTTCTTAAAAAAAGTGTAATGTTGAATAAGAAACGAAAAAAAATCGATACGTGTAACAGATTCTACTCTTCTTACCTTTCCAGAAGCAATTTTCATTTCATTTTAAGCCACTAAAATTTAAAATGAAAGCCGTTTATGGTTGTAGAAATGTTTTGTAAGATCTTAAATTGATAAAAATACAAAGAAGCAAAAGTCTTTATAAAGTATGAATTAATGTATTATAAAATGCATGACTAAATAAAACATTATTCAATGAAATAATGTATTAATTTCTTATGTGTAAATAGTACAGACTATTATGTGTAAATAGTGAGACTTGGACAAAATAAATTTTTAAAAAAATGAAACGAAAGCTTAAAATTTTTCGATAAATTAATCGTTTTAATTTAAGACTATTACTGGTAGAAAGCGATTAATTATGGACGAGTTTCCTGTTTTGTTTATTTATATTTAAAATGCGGTGACTATGTAATTCCGGTGCTGTACTAAGTCAATGGAATCTTCTAAGCGAAAGTTCAAAAGCCACGCAAATAAAGTCAATGGTTTTTATGTAAGGAAAAAAAAAAAAAACAGAACACTCGTGCCCCAGTTGCTTTCACATCACCTTCTGAAGAGAACCTTGTTCCAGGTAAGTGTTCGTTCAATTTTGGAAAAAGGAAATCGTCACTGGGCCATCGTGAATTCATCCGACGCAAACGCTCTGGCATGTTGAGTGATGGTGTCATTCTCCGGCATGGCAATACCCATATGCTCGAAAAGCTTAAGAATTTCTGCAAAAGTTCAAGTGGCAAGTTTGGAGCCACCCCCTAATACAGCTATGATTTGGCACAAAATCTGGTTTCCATACACTTATCTGGAACAAGGTTATTTTCAAACAGATATCTGCAAACATTGGCTAAATGGCCAGAGACGTGATTTTTATAAAGTAGGGTGAAAAAAATTGGTAATGCGCTCAGATAAATATCTAAAAATATTTTCTTCGGCAAATATACCACTTGTAATCTTTACACTTGTAATGCTTTTTTCGAATACATCCTCGTGTATAAATGGAGATGTTGGTTTCAATACTGCTTCAGAAAGACTCCAGAATATTAGTTCTACTTATGGTTACACTTTACGTTTGCATAAAAGTAATTTCCATCATTTCATTTACAAGTCGGCTCATCAACTCTGATATCACATATGCAATTCGCACTTTTCTCTTCGCACTTCAGGGTGCAGCAGCCTTTAATTGCTGTTTTGTCTCGCATTATACCTCCGTTTAGATTCATCGATCTCACTGCATTTCTCAGTATAAAAAAATAATTTTATATAAAATTTAATTCGGTAGGTGCGAAGATCAAACTCACATTAAATTCCTTAATGAATGGATTTGTGTTGGAACTTACATTGATATATTTTTCTAGAAAAATCTCTTCATAAATCAGCAATGAGTTCTAACTAAAGTTTCATGCAAACGGATACTCAGTTCCCTTATCCATTGCATTAACCCTCTGAATGTGCAACTTTTTTATATCACTATTTATGTGAAACGTTTGCAAGAGTGTTCAAATACCGTTGAGCCAGGCGAGTTATGTATATAGCAAAGCTTTATTACTAAAATATGATCTAACGATATAATTGTAGAAAGAAAACACCCACCTCCTGACGTTCTGACCGTTTTCACAATGCGTTTTTCTGATAGGAATACTAAATTTTAATGTTAGATTTATATTACCATTAATTTCTTAATTTCAATTAGTGTTGATTGGATACGAAAAGAGCCACCTGGAAGCAATTTTTTAAAACAATTCGTAACAGGATACTCTATTTATTGTAACAACGAAATATGAAATTTTTAAACACTAAATACTAGTAAATAATAAAAATAAAGTTTTTAAAAAACGGTTATGAAAACTTTATTATTTTTAACATTGATTACAGAAGCAACACAACTAAGCGTAGCTGGGAAATTGCAAACCATTTCAAAAGTGCGCATTTTTATGGATAGCTGTTTTCGTGAGTTGCTTAAGAGACAAATTCAAAAGCTACATTGTGTCAATAATTATTGTTTCAGCTTAAGTACCTGTTGTGCAACGAATGGTTGAATTCTGCTTTGAATGCTGCACACACTTAGCTACAATTATCAGCGGTGAATCAGAAATCCACACGCTTAAACCAAACGAGCGAAATTCGCTCCGATGGAGCGAATTTTCGCTCCTTTCCGTACTTGAAAGTGCATCGTCCTTTCGGAGCGTTTTACAATCCTTCCGCGGAGCGAAATATTCGGAGCGAATTTCGCTCCTTTTTGTATTGAACGATTTCGCTCCTTTTCCATCAGTTTTTAATAATAAAAGGAGCGTGTTAAAAGAAATGCTCCTTTTTGAGCAACATTTTAAGCAATGATTTCGCTCTTTGTTGATTAATTTTTAATGTGAAAGGGAGCGTTTATGAAAGAACGCTCTTTTTTGGAAATGTTTTCAATACTCATTTCGATCCTTTTTGATTGATTTGTAACTTCATTCAGAGCGTTTAAAAGAAAAACGCTCTTTTTCTGGAAATGGTTTTATTAATTTCGCTTCTTTTGGATCAGTTTGTAAACTGATCGCTTTTTTAAAAATGCTTTTAATATTGATTAATTATTAACCTTTTCTGAACGTTTAAAAGAAAACATTTTTT
>BGPR01001045.1:0-24588 GCA_013235015.1 Araneus ventricosus | reverse complement strand
TAATTATATTAGTTTCCTGGCTTTCTCCCTACTCAGAATCACTGTATGTGTACAATATACATTATTAAAAACACTTTTACCAGTTATTTAAAATGAAGAAAAAATATGAAATTTAATTTTTAAAAAATGGAATGAATATCCTAAAAAATCTATTAAAACGGTATGTTACATTTCCTATATGTAAAAGAATATTGGAAATTTTAACAAAATACTTTGTTTCTAAAACTGCATAAGAATTCTAAGAAACATTAAAACTACTCTTTGCAACACAAGTTAAATTATATTAACAGTAAAGGTTATTATGAACTTTGCTCAAAACTTCAATAACTAATTAGTGCTCTTTGCATGAGTACCAGAATAACATATTGGAACATAAATATAAAAATAGTATAATTATACATACCTAATAATATATATTTTTGCAAAGATCTAAACAAAAGAAACTGCCAAAATATTACTTCAAATCTTTATTCTTTAACAAATCATAAGAAATTAATTGCTCTAATCAAAAACTTATGCTTTTATAAATGAATATAAGTTTTTTTTATTCCATTTATTATTACATAAGATATTAATTTATAGATAATAACTCAAGTAACAAATAACAGTAGCACAGTATTTTTATACTTTTATTACAACATAAAAATACATTTTTACATAAAATCACTGTAGTAGACCCAAGTATTACACTTCCTACAATAATAACGAAGATGAAAAATGCTTAATGAAATATATATATATATATATATATATATATATATATATATATAGAGAGAGAGAGAGAGAGAGAGAGAGAGAGAATCGAACTGATGATAAATTACAGAATAAAAACTTATTGTAATATGTACCTAATAAAGATAATCAGAACTGCAAATGGATTAAAAGCTTAAAATAAATTTGAAAAGAAAGGATATAAATGTGTTACAATTAAATTTAAAATTATTATACTATATTTACATGGAAGTAAAATGTAACCAACTAGAGTGTATAAATGTTATTGGTGTAAAGGCAGTTTTAAATACAGGTAAAACATAAATAAGTAAAAAAAAGATGTTACGAAAAACACTCGATTACACACCCCAAGCAAAATTTTTGACATTCATAGAAATATTACACACATATTTATCTGCAAATTTTATACCTAAAATTAACAGTCTGAATTTTTAACTACATTTATACTCAATTGCACAAATCATTAGAAAACTACTTTCAAAAAAATGAAAAACTTACAATTTTCTACCAATTGCTGTGTGTGAGCGTGGTGGTATTTTGATAAAATCCAAACAAAAATACTACACACTAAACTAACAATCAAACATAGCTCTTTATTTTTTGACCAATAGCTAGATATTTTGGTCAAATTTATTTAAATACATTGCACACATAAAAAACTGATTCATAATATTTGCCTAGATGGCAGATGTTCATCTTGGACCTTTCCCAAAACAAATCCATTTTTCTATATAAAACAACTGTGATTACATTTTGGTAAAATTCTAACTAAAATTGGTTATTTATGTAGTTTTCCTTGATTACATAATGGATACACATAATGAAAAGAGAATTTACAACACTGTCCAGCAAAGAATGGCATCTATATTTTCGACAGAACTCTTGGCAGTGCTGCTTAATTTATATATAGCAGTATCCATGAAGTTAAGAATATTTTTTAAGTGTTTAATATATTTTACTACATCAAATGTCTTTAATGCATATTGTCCAACTTCAACTGGATTTTTGTCCAAAATTATAAAATGGCTACTTTAGAACTTTTCTCCAGTGACAAAATACAAGGTTGGGTTTACAAGACTACTGCTTCTTCTAAGCAACCATTCACCTATAAATCGAAAAAAGAATTTGAATTAGAAAAAATACTGAAAATATTCCTTTTAAATAGTTAAGAATTTTTTTTTTATTCCACAGAAAAAAGTTAAATGCATAATTTAACCATAGCTTTCAAAATAATTCATTTTAAACAATAATGACTGAAAAATGTTTAGCCCAATGTATCTGAATAGGGCATAAGAGGGGAATTTGAACCACTGATTTCCTGAAACCTGCTAAATAAATTATTTAATTAAAGAAAAATTTCTGCAACATAGTGAAGGACATTGTTCAAACAGAATTTTTTAACAATTAGTTTTTATTTCCAAATAAACATTTAAAGTTAAAAATTTGCTGTAAATGTCTTTTACAAACTAGTAGTTTATTTATTCTCACATACAGAACAGTAAAAAAGGTTTTGAATAAACTGTTTGAAGAAATTATGGAATTAGGTCTTGACACATTCTCCCCACACCATTCTATTGATTGTTGTCATTTTTAAGATGAGACACACATCCATTTGTTTCGAAAAACAAATTTGCAAATTTTTAAACAATATTTAGCTTTTTGTTTTTAAGTATATCATAGGACCTCTGTTAACCTTAGATACCTGTTATATAAAAGTTACAGTAAGAATCTTTAGTTAGTAACCAAGCAATGGCTTGCAAAATTTTAAACTAAAGCAAAAGTTAACTCTTTATGAATGAGAGAAATAAAAATATTCATAAAAAATTGTGCAATTTTTTTAGAATAAGTTGCAAAGCATTTGCAGCTATATTAAATGGATGGATTTTCCTAAACATATGATAATTTTTAATTAGTTCACATAAACACAGTTATATTTCTATGAAAAAACAATCATATTTAGAAAAGAAGTTATGCATTATATAACTTTCTAAAGCAAATTCATTACTAATCTACAATGAAAAAAATCAATTTTATTTATTCAGTCTTACTATCTACTTCTTCAGAGAATCTATCTGTAACAACTTTTTGGCATTTGAAACAAGTCATCCACGCATTTTATAAATGTCAGTGTCGATTAAATAGCATAGCCTAAAATCAATAAAAAAATCAAATTTCTTAAAATATATAAAGATATTTACCCTACAGCACTGAGTTCAACATCTAGAGTACATTCTTATAGGGAAGTATGAAGATGCAAGAGAAATGGAAAAAGCTAATTGTACCCAAATAATCTATTGCGCCCCGCCCAATAGTCCAATAGTGGAAAAATTAAAACTAAAAACACTCATCCCAATGCACAATTAATAAAAACTAGTTTTATGCTTATAAATGACCTGATCAGTTAGGTAACTGGTACATCAATAAGAGACAAAACTTTTAAAAATTTTAATAATCTTAATGGAAAGTAAATCTATAAGAAATCCAGATTGATTAAGAAATTCTCATTAACATTCTAAAAATGTATATATAAAAAATATAATAAGTGATAAAAATAAGTGTGATTAATATATTGGATAAAGATAATTTTTATTATTTTAAATTTCTTCCTGAACTTTCTAATGGATAATCTACAATGATAAATAATTTTCGAAAAAATAAAGTGGCATAAAACAATGTAGGATTTAAGATGAAGATATCTCTTATTATTTTTAATGTCTCAGGAATTTTAAAATTTGCATTCAAGTATAATATATGTCAAGGATATGTTCAGAAGGGAATTAGGTCATTTAACAAAGTTTTGCAGAATGTGCATGGATATAATGTTAGTTATATTATATGTATTAGATATAAGTTAGATAATTAAATTTTCATTAGATTAGTCTGACAAAACACAAGCATTTTGTGGACAGGCAAATTAAATTTTGCAATCTTTTTTCTCCCAAAGTTGCACTTCAAAACACATTTAAAACATGCATACCCGGTGCATCACTGGTATCAGGGGTCTCGACCTGCGGCTTTTCATAAAGGAAAATAAAAATAAGTGTGATTAATATGACAGGGGATGAAATTAATTTTCATTTTTTTTTTTTAATTTCTTCCTTAACTTTCTAATGTGGATAATCTTTAATGATAAATAATTTTCTAAAAATAAAGTGTCAAAACAATGTATTCAGGATGAAGATGCCTTATTATTTTTACTCTTATTATCTTTAATGTCTCGGGAATTTTCAAATTTGCATTCAAGTATAACATATGTCAGGGATATGTTATATGTCAAGGATCATATGTTCAGAATGGAATTAGGTTATTTAACAAAGTTTTTGCAGAATGTACATAAATGTAATTTTAATTATATTATACGCAACAGATATAATTTATTAACTAAACTTCCATTAAAATAGCCTCCCAAAACACAAGCACTTTGTGGACAGGCAAATTAAAATTCCCCCAAGATGTTCAAATATTTATTAATGGAAGTTAATTCTGATGAGTACACATTTTATCCAAGCAAAATAAACACATAAATCAAAAAAATATTTATAAAAACTGCAGATACTTTATAATTATTAAACAATGTCCAAAATATTAAAATAATGAAAAATTAGTAAACAGTATTGATTTATTTTACTGTTCAATTAATACAGTTTTTAAACACGATCGATGCAAAAAAAAAAAAAATCGCGTAACGTGGGGTTATTGCCATATTAGAAAATCAGACTCATTATTAATTTCCAATAGAAAAATATTAAAATAATGACGAATTCACAAAGAGTATTGTGAAGTTAAGCTACTAATAAACTTTGCACACAGTCGATAAAGGATTTGGCGTAAAGCGGTGTCATATGAAAAATATCTGATCTATGTAATGCTCTAAAGTGCAATTTTAGAATTTTAAAATGTTACTTACCCGTCATAATGCTTCTATCCACCTTCCGGATCGATGTTGTTAATTAAAAAGATTTAATAATCTTTTTTTTGGCCAAAATGCTTCTTCTGTTATGGTGTACGAAGTACGCGAGCTAAAATAAAATAAAATGTCGGCTGATCTTGTCGGGAGAAACAGAGATAAGGAAGGTCACGTGATGATATTAACCAATGATTTCTCAGACACCCCCTTGTGAGTAAAACAGTAATTAGAAAACACTCTGTAAAGGATCGAACTAGGAAGGAGAATTCCGATTTCATGATCTGTTTTCTGACGGACAGGAAGTGGGAACTGATTTGCGGCGATAAAAGTGTTTTAAAGAGCGATTTTTCGTACTAAAAGATCGAAAGAGAGAATTTTTTCATTCGCTCCCTTTTGGAGTCCAAAAATCGATCAATTGAATTTAGCGTGCACTAAACGGTATTTTCCTTCGGATTGCATAATTGCATCCAATTTCTAATAAGTGAACTTCTGATAATAATGAGAAGAATGATTTAATTTCTTAATTGCTAATTTAATTAAGAATCTAGTTATTTAGAAATAAAGCAGAGTACTGTCGCAGGTTCCGGAATTGTCAACATATCCAGGAAGGCAATCGCATACTTTGATACCCATCCGGTTATAGCGGCACGACTTTGAGTATTCACCACAATTACAATCTGGAAAATAAATGATAAATGAATTAATTTACGAAATATAACATCATAAAATCAGATACGCTTTTTTGTTACCACGGATAACAATTGTATAAAGAAATTGTATTATAATCGTCAAGAAATTCGAACTCGTAATTTGGATGAATTTCCACAACTTAGACCTTCATGAGTCTAAAAATATAATTTTTGGAGCTACGTCAACCTGTTTGTCTGTGAATAAGATTAACTCAGAAACTGAACGAGCTACACTGATGAAATTTAGACCGTGATTTTGACACTATAATTGTAGATTTCTCTCAGATTTTGAATGGAATCCTTGGATGGGAGATGTCTGTATGTCCATCCGCGTGCATTTGAACACAAAAACTCGAAATTGCAGAGAGAAACAGATGAAAATTGGATACTTTCTTGTTAAAGCGGCCACCAAGATTGAATCACTAAGCAAACGAGATATCGCCATGATGGTGGTACTATCTGGCCAAAAACCTTTGCAATCCTATAAAAAGGTCGGTACAGTAAAATTCGTGTCACGTTTTTGCTCGCGTATTTACGTGTTGCATTTTTCTTAAATTCGAATTGGTTTTTGAAAAATATTACTTATTTTTCTGTGAATAAACCTGAGTGGGAACTGAGCAGATTTTTTAAACTTAAAAAAACATCCTACGGCTTCGCTAGCCGTGGGAGCCGGAACATAGTAGCTTCGCTAGAACACTGAACTTACGAGCTTGGCGAAATCCGAAGGTCTCCAAGTACTCTCGGTGACTACTTTAACGCTTTAACAGCACACCACACCGCCGTTTCTAGAGCTCATGTGGCTCCTATCCGTTTTGATATAGACGTAGGTGCACTTTATTGAGTTGCAAATAAAAAAGAAAAAAAATTACAGCATACAGAAGAATGGCAAATGAAGAAATTACAAAGCTGGTGTTTACACATACAATTGACAACAAAATAAAGGAATATATACAATATCTTAATTATCACGTTTGAATGAAATAAAAATGATGAATGGAGATAATGAAGAATAACGCGAAAAAGCCTACATCAATGTATATGTTTTTGAGTAACGTAGTTAAAATGGAGAATCATTGCGTGTTAAATGTGGAATGCAAGGAAAAGTGAGATTACTATTAAAGAATTATTTATTTAAATAATAGCGCACTACAGAGAAATCTCCATTTACAGAGTGCTATAAACAACAAACACACAAAGATCAAAATCCAAAACTAGTAAATAAAAAAATGCGCTAGAAAATAAAAAGTTCAAAATGGAGAATACACAAAATCATAAAAATTTTGAAAATGCATATATAAATAAAAACAAAAACCACATAATCACAAAAACATTAAAACACTCTATGATTTTAAAAGTGATATTTTTTAAAAAATTAAAAGACCATTTCTAAAAGGCAAGGATTAAAAAGTCAAAACACACAAGCACCGAATCCTCTGAAAACACAACAGGAGTTAAAACGCTTAAAGACGAAAATACACACTTGAGATAAAAATAAATTGCAACACGGCGTAAAAAAACAGAGTGCATAAATTAAAACCTTTAAGAAACATTAAAAACAATGATCGAATACCTAAGAACATGGAAAATCAAAACACATAAAAATCTAAAAAGTTGTATAAAGGCGAAATAAAACACATCGTGTATTTAAAAACTGTAAACATTTTGATTTAAGAGCACCAAGAGACATATTAAAAATGTCAAGTTCACCAGAGAAATTGTTAAAATTTTATAAAATTTATATAACGAGAACCTGTTATTATAATTATATTTTGAATATAAAGTTGGAAAGGAACTTTGGTATCTTAATAATCTGGCAGGTACAGCGAAATCTATAGAGCTCAGTACATCATTAGAATCGATCGAACCATTAATAACTTTATAAAAGAAAAGAACTCAAGAAACATCTCGTCTGGAACACAAACTAGGTATATTAAGTATAAGAGATTATTAGAAAAGAAGGACTTAGTATGTTCAGTTTATTAAAATCAGGATAAGCTAGAATTTTTGTTCAAAGGCAGTTGAGTAATTATTCCAGTTGGATTATGTTTTCGTTGTTTATTATGAATTTAATCATGTTTATTATTCGTTTTCTTGAAATTGGATTATCCAAAACTCTTTGGTATCACACACTTTCCAGTGAAGTAGAAGGTTTCCTAATACGCCAAGAGAGAGTCAGTGGGCAAGATGTCGCATAATGGACGGGATCTTCGACTTCACCGCAGGCACTGGAGTCACTATCCGATAAATGGAAGCGGTTAAGGAAAGAAGGGAATGGAGAGTGTCCTGTGACAAACAGACACCCTCCATTCCCTTCATTCTTAAGAAACAGAATTTCTTCACGTGTCCAAGCGACTGGTTTTAGTTGAACTGTTTCTAGCACTTTATGAACATAACGTCCAGTGTTTCCATTATCTCAAAGATTTTGCAATTTTTTAAAAAACCGGTCTTGTTAATGTTCTTTAACTTCGCATCGAGAATTTAGAGCTTTCACTACAACGCCTTCTGTGATGACTTTTTGGCGAGAGTATCGGCTTCTTCATTACACCAATAGCCAATATGTGCTTTGATTCATCTAACAAGAATATTTCGATTCTGTGTGAGAAGGGACTGGATATCTCGGACATGTTGATGAGGGGTATGAGGATCAAGCACTGCCATTAAAATCGAAAGGCTATCTGTCCAAATTTTAGTTATTTCGTTCCCTGGTTCTGTCGTAGGGTTCTGTTGTTGATATGTGATTTATGATATTAAATAATGAAGGATGGGTGGAAAGGCTCTTGATTGCTTCCTGTATAATCCTTTTTCTGATTGGAGAGACCTTCAAATTGTTTCTCATAAATGTGACGATGATGTTTATTGCTTCATTTTTTGCTTTAAGATGTGATGGCATGATACATGTAATAGTTTGCAGAGCTGCTGTAGGAGGGGCTCTGTAAGAGCCGGAAATGTAAAGGAGGAAGAGCCTCTGTATTGCGGCCAGTTTTTTTCAATCTGGGAGATGCAGTGAGGACCCAAGAACTAGCCCCATAAAGGAGCATCCTCTATGTAACTGTTTGGCGGAGTATACTTTTGAATTTTTGTTGTAGCCTCCATCCTGGCCTTTCTATACGGCACAGTTGTTTGTATTGGCTGACTGCTTTAACCTCTTGCTCTTGAAAGTCTGAAATCCAATTTAATTTTTCATATAATATAACTCCCAGGTATTTTAGAGACGTTAATCTTTTTCTCGGTTGGGAGTTCCATATGACGGTTGGGTCCTTGGACAATTTACCTATTAACAAATATTGTGATTTTTCTATTGATATATTAAATTGATCTTTTCAGTTCAAATCTTATATTTTCGAGAGCGAAAGTTGTGTGCTGTTTCAGTTCCCGGAGGGTTCTCCCACTGATGACAAAAGCAAAATCGTCCGCGAATGCCTGTAAATGAATTTGCTTGGGCCAATCTGTTTTCAAAATTTCATCTGCGACAATATTCCAGAAGAGAGATGTGCAAGATCCTTGTGGGCAGCCTTGCTTTTGTTTCCACACTTCTGGCCATCACTAGTTTGGATTGCCACTTTGCGATTTGATTGGATGTCTTCTAGTGTTTCTGAAATGTTTGGTTTCGTGTAGATATTTCTTAATCCTTTTTCTGTTATGTCAAATTTTAAGTTATTATACACGCCTTGGATGTCTAGTGAAATAAATATGACATTGTATTCTCGTTTCTCGGTATCTTCGATGGCATCCTTCTACTTCCGGAGAGCGTGGTTAATTGATTTTTCTTCTCTAAAACCCAATTAGTAGCAATGAGGCACATTTTGTTCACTTAGAGTGAAGTTGACTATTTGGAGAAACAGTTTTTCTAATAATTTTTCTAGAATCGGGAAAAAGGAGTCTGTCATAGTGTATACTATTATTTTCTTTTCCTTATTTGTGGAAGAGAACTATCAGTCCTGTTTTGAAAGTTGTTGGGAATTTTTTCAGATCTGGGCATTTATTCATGAATGTAGTCAGAAGTTCAGGAACGTTGGTGTGGAAATACGACACAAATGCTGAGTCAATTCCTTCAAATCCAGGGGCTTTGCTTTTGGGTAATCTTTTGAGAATATTATCGATTTTTATTTTGCTGAAGCTTTCTTCAGAATATGAAGGGGTAAATGAAATATCAGTTTGTTCTCCTACAGCTACAGGATAAAGATGTTATAGTATTTTTCCTACAAAAGCTTTTGCATTTCCGGTAAATATGTTTACCAGCATGTTAAAAATTACAGCAAATAACAAAATTTATCATGTAGTTTTATAATAAAAACTGTAGATATGAATCGAAGTTTAAACCAAATCCTTCAAAGAGTTGAACGCTTCTTAGTCTGGATTGTGTGAATGTGATAGCAATAACTGAAAAAAGCTAGATCGCTGAATTTCAGAATTTTTCAGGCCAGAAGTGTAGATGTACATCAAACTTTCGACTCAAACGTTGAAAGTGATCTCAGGATGTATAATCGATGCTCTGTACTACACTATACTTACTAACGCTATAATACAGGTATCCAAAAAACCATGGGCATATATTTAGTAGCTTCCGATATATTTACAAAAAACTGAAAATTCTCACTGTTGACATGCTACGTCCACTTTTTGAGGATCGCATTATATTAATTAATATTTATAGGTCTACTTTTCATGGAACATGATCTTCAAGAAAAGTAGAGCTGTAAATGCAAATAAATAAAATCATGCGACGCCCTCAAAAAGTGAGCGTTTCATGTCAACAGTGGTAATTTGTAGTTTTTGTAAATATTTCGGAACCTACTATATATATGCACTTGAATTTTTGGATACAGGTATTATAACGTCTCAGATTTGCTCTCATGTCAAAATTTCACTATGTTACAATTCACTTTATTTTCACAGTCATATTAAAAATTTTTAAAAATATATATTATGTTATTGTTATTGTTAAAAATATATATTGTTATGTTATTATAAATATATATGTTATTGACATTTTTCCTGATTTAATGTAAATAATTAATGTTCTTTTAGTGAGTGAAAAGAGGTTTCGAGAAATATATAATGCTTTCCGAAATATCGTCAAAAGTTCCTAAAATTAATTTAAGATGGGAAACGCCATTTTTCAAAACTATATAACTCTCAAAATCATCATCACAACTGTAAATAAATTTATGGGGATGGAAATTTCATGAAGGGTATTCGATTCAGCGAAAAAAAATTGATAGGGGTAATGGAAACATTCCGAGATAGCTGTTAATTAACTCAGGTAATTGGTTTTTTTATCTGAATAAGCATGTCCTCTTGAGTCAATAACATGGATACTAGTTTTGTGAAGATGCGATAATATATACCAGAATTACAGAGGTGTTCCATTAATTTTGTTGACAACTGTACATTATGAAAGAATATTATTTGGGTGATTTTGCTGCGTTTGAATGAAGCAATTAATTGAAAACGACTTCAATTCTGTCAAAATAACTTTTGAGTTTTTAATAACGATAATGCACCATCTCATACGTGATCTTATTATTCGTGAATTGCCGACAAAAAAATTTTAAAAATGGCTCTACAAATTTTGTATTGAATATTGGTTGAAACTACATATTCGTAGCCTCAGTTTTGAGTTTATTTATTTGATAAAGAAAATGCGGTATGAACCTAACAATAAGGGGTTTACTAAAACTCCTTTAAGGTATGTTTTGAGGTTTGGACAGAACGTTTGTAGAAGAGCATTGCAATCGGATGAGATCCCTTTTAAGGAGATGTAATAAATATTGACCAATAAAGGGCCACCTTTTATGTTATGGCACAATTCATGATGATTTGTTTACGATAGTAGCATTATATTTTCTTGTTTTAATTTATTTCTTTTGCATTGATTTAAATTTTGGTATTTGACGTTTGAATTTTTAAATATGTTTTGGCAACTTTTTGTTCCTTCTAAAGATCTTACTTTTATGTATTCAATGATTATTAGAAAGAAAAAAAATTAAATATCATTGAATCAAAATTTTTCTACAAATTTCTATTATCGAATGTCTTTGTAAGCAAAAATAATTTACCATCTTCCTTCAAGCTCTCACCCAGATAGCACGTAAGTTTGATTTTGACTTGATATTACCTTGTCTTAGCAAATTTGACGCATCGAACTTGTAGCAAGTTTGCCGTGACAACAGACGCCACCCTCGCTTGCAAAACGCGTTTGACACAAGTTCGCCGTGACAAATAGCGCCACCTCCATTGCATTGAAAGCTTGCTGTAAGTTTGAAAAACAAACTTGATGCAAATATAGCACAAAGAGATATTTATCTTTGTCTCTGTTTTTAAAAAACATCCGATTTTTGTTAGCATCTCCTAGACCGTCCTTCTTTTTTATTAATTCAATAAATCAATGATAATTTGTAAAAAAACTAACTTTTTTATAAAAAAAATTTTGAAATATTTTCCATCTTTTTACTAAATCATTCGCACTTTAAAGAAAACTTTATCGCCTTTTCCTTAATGCTGAAATTTTAACGTTTATAAACAAAATTAAACCGAAAAAACAGTCAATGTTTGTTGAAAAATAAACTTATACATTTTGTCCCACTTTAAAGTAATTACTTTTGAACTCCAATTTCATAATTTATTCTACTAGCAAAACGTAGTTATTAGCGAAAATCGCTCTCTCTCCTTGATTTCAAATCATATTCTCAACACAAAATTTTACAAATTAACAAAATCAAGAATAAAGTTTAAAATAAATCGTATGCGCGATCTATTAGCACAATCTATCGTCTCCTCTCGTAGTCGAGCTGGCGGAGTGGTATGGACATCAGGCTACCGAGCAGTAGGTCGCGAGTTCTATCCCGGGTTTTGTTCGTACTCTGTTTCTGCTATAATTTGCAATGAGTTTGCATGGCAAACTTGCTGCAAGTTTGTTCCATGTGACTTCGAAGCTTTCGTTAACTTACTGCAAGCTTGCACTCTTGTCATCACAAATTTGTGACAAACTTGCTGCAAATTAAAATTGCTATCAGGGATATCCCGTAATATTCAAATTTTTAATAAACTGTTTCTTTTACGCATTGTCAAGTACTCTGTAAGTTTCGTACAATTCGAAAGAAAACTTTGCATGTTATAATCAAAAAACATGCTAAGTTTGAAATTTTCAATTTAATACCGATTTTTACTTATATTCTGATAAATATATTTATTTTCTCACTTTGGGTCCTAGTAATACTCCTCGTGCACTTTAAAATGACACCAGAAACAGCCTCCTAACTAAACGCGTTTCCATATCCTTACATGAAGCTGATTCATAAAAATCACGCGCATGCACCTACACTAGTACAATGACCTCACAGGCATAACAAGTACTAAGCAGCAAACTCTTACAGATATGGTCTATCCGCTGTGGGGTTAAACATTCTTTTCGCATAATTAGTCTCTTAGTTATTAGCGATTCAAATCTGACTGTATTTTGTCACACAAGAAATTTCAACCAACTATCACTTTAATGAGCGTAAAGACAATTTCACGTCAGAATGGAGATAAATTTTACAATCTTTACAAAAGCTTTTCGTCTAAACGTATTTAAAATATTTATTTTCGTTTATTTTCAGTTGCACATGAAATGATCAGTGGTAACTGTTTCAAATAAGAAAACTCACCAACGCACTTTCCGTCAACATCCCAATAACCTGGTTTACAAATGCATTTTTTCTGTGAGAACCAGCCTGAAAAGTGCAGTTCGAATCTGGGCCGCAATCACAAGCTGAAAGGTACAAGTGATATTGGAAGAATGTTCATTTAAGAAATACATACAATGAGACTTTTCACATTCAGTTTGTTCAAAATAAGATATGGAAACCGTTTTATTTGTCGAAGTAAATCTACTGCTGGGATACCATGATTATCAGAGTTGTCAAGTTAGGATTCCCTTCTAAGGGGAGAGAGACATCATAAACGATCACTGAATAGCATCATACACGATGACCCCACTGATTGCGAGAACGATCTTGTCACCATTACGTTGTAGAATATGGTGTGACGGACACGCCTGGAATTTTGAAAATGTACGGAGATCCATGCTTCGGCTATAGGGCTTCTATCAATGCCAATGTTTTTAGATTTTTCTGTAAAATATATATACTATATCTGCTGTTAGTAACCATGTCCATCATCTACTACATTTAATGTAATTGTAAAATTTCATTTCGGTAGTCAATCATTTCTACTTTTAAAACCATTCCTTCTCTTAAATGCCACACATTTGGACGCATATTCTACGGAATAAAAAACTTTAATTTAGTTTGTCGATGACATTTTCCATTGACTAGATTTTTTCTGATCAGCCTGTGTTTTAAGGAAATGACTAAATTGAACACAAGAAACCGAAAAATAATAAACGCTGTAAAGTAAGAACCGCTCTTTAGAATGGCCTGAATACACTTGAACAATGATAGTTTGTTTCACGAAGGAAAGAAATTATTTATGAGGCTTGTATCAGAGCCGCTGCTTTGTGAATATTTTGTAAAACCTGTCTACTACATCCACTGTCAGTAAAAGTATTCATCATCAACTGCATTTAATTTAATTCTAATAATTTTACTCTAGTCTATAATTTCGTCGTTTGAAAAGGTTACTGTTCTTAAAGTGCTGCATTTCTAGACGTATTCTTTGATTTAAAAAGTTTCTTTTCGTTCTTTTTGATCACATTTTATATCTTGACCAGAATGTTTCTAGTCACTCTCTGGTTTTCTGACAATAATAGCCTTGTACATGAAAGCCAAGAAACAAATGACTGAGCGATGCGAGGTCTCTATTTTTTGTCGACTGTTCTGCATTTTGTCTGTCTTTAAATTTGTTTGTTACGCAATCACGATCTATCACTTTGTTCGATTTTCTTCGAATTTTTAAGGAATATGCCTTGCAGAAATAATAAACCTTATAATGTATAAGGATTTTTACTTTTTGAATTCAAGATGGTGGCCGTTTAACTCATTTCAACGTTTTGGCGAGATTGGCCAAATTAAAACATTTGAATCATTTTGCAAATGTGAGGCATGTAAATGTAATTTTCTTAACACTGATAAAAGCAGATATTTAATAGATTTTTGTTAATACCGATGAAACATTCATTTCATTGAAATTCTTTAATAATGATTAATGTAAAAATTTGTGCAAATAATTATCATTGATAAAATATGAAAAGAGAGACATAAGATCATAGTACCAGATTGAGTTGTTTTTTTTTCCGCTGTTAGTTTCTCTAATGTTGTTTTTCTGTTTACGTGAAGCAATAGAATTTTGCGTTTGGTGAAAGAAAATATGACATCAAATATTACTAATATTTAGTGCTGTGAGGGTAATTGCAATGAAATATCACAAAGAAAATCGATTTAGAGGAAGATGTGTCATAGAAATTTCCCAAACACGGGAATGTTTTTATCCGAGGAAAAAAATAGTTTACGAAGTGAGAATGACGGTTTTATAGTAAGAAATAATAGTACACTTGAACAGCGACACCATTCTTGTTAACATCACGAAAAGAATCTTCTCAAACAATTCCGTCTTTCTCAGGAAATATTCAATATACTGACCAAAATTTTTTAAGTAATTCTTTACAACGACTAAACAAAACTCCATTGATTCAATTGAATTATAGTCAAATTTCAGGTTATTCTAACCATTCTTAATTACAGCTCTTAGAATTAACAGCGCTTAGAAATAGCAGGTTTAAAATTATAAGCACCGTGTGAAAATTAGATTATTCTTTCGAAAAAAAAATTGTTTCAAATTTCAATAATTTAAATCCATAATTGCAGTTGCATATATTTCATGTTAATCATTTAAAGTAGTTACAACTGTACGCTGAAATATATTTACTGTGTAATATGTATTGTTCAGGAAGGACAGACATATCTGTTCCCAACACAAACATGTTGAGATTCAATAACTACTGATATAAATTTTAAAGAAGGAATTGAGCAAACTAACAAGTTCATAGTTCAAAGTACGGTATCCTTATAATGATGGAAATATTTCTGTTAATTGTGGCGATTGATCAACTTCCGCTTCGGAAGTAACAAAATTAAACAAAAAAAAAACTCATAAAGCAAGAAAACTTTATTGAATTACACAACTTCGTGGGGGGGGGGCTTCCTTTTATTTTAATGAAACACTTGGCGATGGAATTATAATCAAGCATTTATTGATGTATTTCAAGGATTGGTTAGATGTATTTCAAGGGTGTGTTTCAAGGAATCTTTGATTTTAAAATTTGCTCTCATTTAATATGATTATATTTTCCATTTATTTACAATTTCATAGCTTAACATGCAGCACCAACTTTCTCATTTTCCAAATTTTACAAGACGAAGGAAAAACTGAATTTTTTTCAATCCCAGTAACAAAATGGCGAATATTTTTTCACATCAGTGCACATTGAACAGTTTCAAGCTCTTATCAGATGTGAAAAAATGCGACATATTCGTTATTGAGTTTGAAAAACTCAGTTTTCCCTCCTCTTGCAAAATTTGAGAATTAAGATAGATGGTGCTGCTTGTTAAGCGACAATTTGCCAATATTTTGCATCATTTTTACAATCACCGTTTTTTATGGATTCTTAACTTTATTCCAGCACACATTTTTTTCGTATATGATTCAATTGCCTTCATATAAAAAACTAATTTCTGAAATTATATACTCACGATCCCCGATTTTTGCATGCAGTTTTTGCAATCACCTCATTTTTGTTTATTCTGGTTTATATTGGTCTGAATTAGAAGGCCTGTATATACCTTTTTGACTAGTTCCAAAAAGCTGCTAATTTCCAATGGGTCTAGATATTTTATTAGCATCAGAATAGTCTTAGAAAGTCTTTTTGTACCCACTCTGTTTTGTCACATTTTTGTCCATCACATTCGCGTGTTTTCATATTCTCTGTATCGCGTCTTGTTAATATTCTCGAAGTCAATATTTGAAGTCGCTTACGGCAACTCAAAGCTTGGATAAAAAAATTCAAAAGAAATCGGTGAAATTCTGAAACCAAGTGGAAAATTTTTCCCATTGAGCCGAATTGATTTTTTAAAAATTATTTTTTTTTCTATCGTGTTATGAGAAACACTGCAATAAATTGTCTTCTAATAATAAACCTAATAACAAACTAATAAATGGAACCGTAAGCCCAAATTCATATTTATTTGTTTTAGGTTCCTTTTTCTCCTATTAAAGTGCCGGAGCTTCTCAAATTTTAATATTTAAAAAGAAATTATTTCCGAATGCTTCGGAAAATATTTACCCAGTTGTATTAATTATATTTGCTGAATGGAATACAATAAGACAGAAAACATTGAAAGAAAAAGCATCATCATTACGAATTACAGAATTTTTGAACAGAAGTTGTTCGTATGAACAGGTTTCAAGTATTTATTTTTGTTTCATTTTCAATTGCACATGGCATAATCAGTGATAACTATTTGAAATAAAAAAAACTCACCTACGCACTTGTCTTTCCTTTGAGCGTATCCTGGTTTGCAGAAGCAGATTTTTGCATCCTTCTGTTCTGGTTTCCACATACAGTTTGTATCTGGCCCGCAATCACAAGCTGAAAGTACATACGAACTTGCAAAAATGTTAATTTAAGAAATATACAGGGTGTCCCAAAAAGTGGAACAAGCATTTGTTTTCTGAAATATTGCACTTAGACACAAACTTTCAATTACGAAGTTTTATGAAATAAGGTAGGAATTTGTGTGAAAACTCTTTGGCTTCTTTGGAAGTTGAAAATAAAAAGTTAAGAAAATTAAATATTTATACGTTCCCCATTGAGCAAACATGTCAATGAGTCAAATGTTCCTCTTGCGCTCATCTATGTATAAAATAAGTTTCACGATGCTGTGTCCAATACTTGCAGTTTTAAATTAATTTTAAAATTTAAGGGTTCTGCTCACAAATTTATATGAAGATGTTTATTGCATAAATACAAATCTGTTCTATACACAAAAAACTGCGAAAAGCAAATATTTGCCTTGTAATCTATCTTTCAATCATCATGGATTGAAAAAAAATGCCAATGACGCACACTTTTTCTCAAATTGAATTGGCAGATATTTGCAACCATCAACTTGGGAAAATAAATTTAACATGAAACAGGAAAATAGCCTAATATGTGACAAGAATATTAAATTATTTGCTCTAAGCCTTGGGCGTATAATTAAGTTTGAATTATAGGTAGTGGTAATTCTTTCTTCTGGGCTGCAGAGTTGCAAAACACATTAAAATTATTTAAAATTCGTATTTTGATTTTATTTTTATTTGCTTCCTTCTTCATTCTGAGAGTTCGATTATCAACAAAAAAATATAAAAACGAGAAAAGAAGACAGAAAATGTAGGAAAAGTAAGTCAGACACAGGATAGGGCTGCACACCAAATAGTTTTGGAAAACACCAAAATTCGCTCATTGCGTACAACTAAGTGACATAATGGAGGAAGGCCAATAGCTATTCTTTCTGTCTGAGAACTTTGCCGGAACTGGATTTTCGGATGCTACTATTTTGGCTAAAAACCAATTAATGTCCCTTTTTCTTTCAATCTCGCCCATGTGTCACCTTCGCGCTCTTGATTTTCTTTTCATTATGTATTTTTAAGTTTCGCATTCACTTTCATGTTGCCTCAACTGGAACTTGGATGGTATCTAAATGTTCTATTTCACTTATTAAAACGAAACTCGCAAAAAAAATGACTGTACTTATCAAAAATACAATTAAAATCATTACAACTACAAGTTTGGACCATTTGAAGGTAAAGTTATTTTTGAAAAACTGTATTTCAATTGTATTCCAGTAATATTTTTATAGCACTGCTTGTTTCTGGGAAGATAAACCTCATTGACGATATGTCTCCGTGAATATTTTTTGAATGTTGACAAGATGAACTATTTTTGCAAATACTTCAATAAATGTATTATTTGACGCTATTTTTTAGTTTTAAAAAGAGTTCACAAATACATTATTATTTCTTTATTCCGCCCTGTAAATGACTTATTGAAATATGCATTTTATTCCTAAAATGTACATCGAAAGATTGGATCAAGCAGCAGCGAGATGTATGTACAAGTCGGCTAAGTCAAAAACTGTCAATTTATATCTCTGTAAGATTTGCGAATAGATTCGTGACACTTTGTATGTGAATAGAGGAATGTAAGAAAAATATTTTACTTAATGACATTTTTGCAGTATGGAGATCATATAAAAATTTAAATTTTTATTTTTTTTTATTTTCAATCCCTTTGAATGTTAAAGTATTTTCATACAAATTTTCACCTTATTTTTATTTGTAATTGGAAGTATATGTCTAAGATCAATATTTAAGGAAATAAACGCTTGTTCAACCTTTTTGGGACAACCTGTATACGATAATTCTTTTCATATTTAGTGTGATAAAAAAATCCCTTGATAATAACGCATTTTGGTGCTGAAAATCTCTGTTTATATAAGATAAGAAAACCATTTTATTTGTCTTGATAGATATATTCCTGTGACACTGAGATCATCCGATTTGTCAGTTTATGATTTCTTTCTAAGTGGACACTTTAATAGCGTCACCCATGATACCCTTACGGATTCGAAGAAATATCTCGTCATCATTCGGTTGAAGAAGGTACTGTGACAGACATACCTGAATTTATTCTGAATGTGCGGAGATACATATTCCAGCAATGAGGCTTGTAGCAGTGCTACTTCTTTATAAATAATAAGTATAAGCTATCTAGATCTAATGTCATTAAAAGCATTCATCATCTACTACATTAATGTAACTCTAATACTTTAATTTACACGAGTCCATAATTTCATCTTTTGAAACTATTTATTTTCACAAAATGCTGCATTTCAGATGTATATTATATGGTATGTAAGGTTTATTTCAGATCTGTCGTTCTCATTTTGTATCTTGATCAGAATTTTTTGATCACCCTGTTTTTCGATAACATCAATCTTGTACACGAAAGTCAAAAACTAATATAAAATATAGGTGATTAGTAAATAAAGTTCAGATTTTAAACTGCTGTAAAGTAAAAACCAGTGTTCAGAATAATATCAAATTTGTCCTTAGTAGAAGTGAAGCAATGGGATCTTGTTTAGTGAAAGAAAAGATTATTTCAAAAATTTCTGATAGTCAGTCAGCGATGCGGTTATTATAATGAAAGCCGAAGGAAAAAAAATCGATTTTATGAGGGAATGTCTCATAGGAACTTGAAAAACACGAGAAAATTATCAGCCGAAGGAAAACAATTTTCTACAAGGGTAAAATGACTGCTTTATTTTAACCAATTGCAAAACCACCTAACAAAACTCCATTCTTCAAGTGAATTAAGGTCAACTTTCAGGTTATTCTGACCAGTGGTTATAGCCCTTAGACATCGTAACTTTTTAAATATAATCACTGCGTTTACATTAAAGTCTTCTCTTTCTAATAATTTGAAGTTATAAATTTAGTTGGAGAGATTTCAAGTTAATCATTTAGATAAATTACAACTTACGCTGAAATTTACAGATGGGTTACACAATAATGTGAACACTCTTGTATTTTCACATTTTTTCGAATCATGTTCTTCACGGGATAGTACCGAAGTCGGTTGGTGGACTCGATACTCATAAACATCGAAATTAAAGCAGAAGAGAATTTTAAAGCAGTAAATCTGAAGGAAGCGTTTAACAATATTGCTGGGAGTTGGTGAGAACTTACGGAAAAAAATTCGTAATTGTTGGGGAAAGGCAGACCTTTGTTTCATGGAGGGTAAGCAAAATGATGTTGAATAAAATTCCGAAAATGGGGATGTTTCAGATGTTGAAGATTGTGTTTTGAGCCTTCAAAAGTCTTTAACACAACATGAAGAAAAAGTGGAAAAGTGTCTGGATGGTTGGTTGGTTGATTTCAGTTTAATGGCGCAAGAGCCAAACACGACCATAGTGCTCCAAACGCATTTTCCGAACTAAATGTGAGGTGTTTACGTGGAGGAATATTTAACTGCGGATGTTGATGCTATGACTTTTGTAGGAGTTACTGAAGAAGATATTCTGTCCGAAATTACAGACGCGAAATGAAAATGATGTTGATGATGATAGAGATCCATCGCAATCTTTATTGACATGCCAGGAAGCTCTTCAATCAGTTCAGTTCTTAAGGGTATTTTTTCCCAGCCTTTCTTCCACAAATGATGTTTTCGCCATTAGACTATGTAAAGCTTGTTAGTTGAAACAGTTAAAAAATGAATAAGCAAACGTTAATATTGGATATTTTCGATAAATAAGTTTCTCATGATTGTGAGGTATTTAATTGTGCAGCTTATTTTACGAATTTTTGTATGTTTTAACAATTATTAACATTCTGGTAATGCTTTTGTTTCTCAAAATGTATATTGTTGTTTAAAACAACCAAACTTTAAGTTTTTTCTATCGTAATTATATCGCTCCTCGATATAACAATACATTCCTCTATAACGATATCTTTATTTGATTCAAAAAGTATTGTTATAACGAGATATTACTGATCTCCCGAACGGCAGGATGTATTTTCTTTGAGCTTCGAACATGTAAAAGAAAGATTTGAACTCAGAGTTACATTGAAATTACCAGAAACTGATGAACAAAAAATTAATTTATGATTCACCTAGTTTCACAAATAGCTGATACGGATTTGTAAATTTCATCAATGGTGTTTGTGTGCGGAATTTACATGCATATTTTAAAAAATAGCATGAACATTCGAAATGATATAAAGGTTTTCTTAAAAACTCCCAAATATAAGATGTAGAGTTTTAAGCCAAATTATAAGAAACTAACAGAATACTTGACAATAAGTTACAAAACCATTGAATTAAAATGTGAAAAAAATATTTTGAATATTAGATGAAATACACGTATTTATATTAATTAATTTTTTATAACGCATGTTCGAAACGTAACATAATTTTTCTTTCATTACTTCAAAGCCAGATATATAGGGCAGCTCATATTTGGCTTAAAAACAGATGAAATTTAATAAGCCAAAACCGAAAAAAACAAACAGATAAATTCCTTTTTTATTCAGAAAAATAACGGTTTTGTAGCGAGTGAATTAAGGTTCGAAAAATTTGAAAATCCAAAAGTGTTCATATTATTCTGTATTCCATCTGTAATTACTGCACAATCCGTATTGTTCAGGAAGGACGGAAATACCTATTAGTAACATAAACATTTATAGTTTCCAACAGCTGCTAATTGAAATTTTAAGGAAATAGAGACAAATATCGATTTATAGTTCAACGATTGGTAACCTTATAATGGCGGAAATGTTTTTATTAATTGCAGGTACTACTGAATTTCAGATTAGGAAATGTCCCAATAAAAACAAAAATATTCATAAAGGAAGAAAACTTCATTACATTACCTAATAGCAGAGGGGGAAGAGTTCCTTTTTTTTAAAATGACGACGAATGTCGAACTTTTGTCTCACACTGGTAACGAATTTTTTTCCTACTTCCTTTTCTTTATCTTGGCATATTTCATGTTTGTAAAGTCTTAATCTTGAAATCGATTTTTCACTTAATTCCTGATGTCCTAGTTGTTTGAAATTGCGTACAAGCCTTGTGTTCGATGTGTAACGATACACACACAATTTCAATATCTTCAGAACATAATTGTCAGTTAATCGATTAATTTATTTAATTTTTATTCTATAAAACTGGAACCATCTGGTAGGGAATTTCATTAAAACTGATTACGAAATTTATAAAATTTAAGGTAAAAATATTATTACAGAAATGGAAAAATCCACTTCTTAGTATAGCAATAAAATTGTTCTTTGAAAAACTTTTAATAATAAATTATTTTTCTCCTTTCAAAACGAAACTTTTGTTTTTTTTCATGAATAATTCATTCTTCAGGAAAAAATCATACAGTGCAGAAAAACTTCAAAAGTAAGTCTTTTCACAGAATTAAACCTAATATTTCTGTTGAAAAACCTTCGATTAAGTTATACATCTTTTATTAGATCTGGTTAGCACTCGCACTTAGTAAAAGGTTTGTTGTAAGTAAATACCTTATTAAAAGCTTAAACAAAAATGGATCACGAAACTATTATTTTAATATTATTACTCAATGCTTAGAAATTTTTGCATTGCTTTGCAACAATTACGCAGATTTGTGTAATAAATATTTTAAGAATAATCTTAATCAAAAGTTAAATTTCATAGACATATTAAAATTAAATTTAAAAAAATGAACAAATGAATTTTTATTCGCTGATATATTTATCTGAGCTGGTGAAAAGTTGAAATTAAATACCTATGCAGGAGGTTTCTTTATAATTTCCATATCCAGGATTACACTTGCAAATTTTTTTTCCACCTTCGTATACACAATTCCCATGTTCACAATTGCAAGCTGAAAAAGACAGAAAATCATAGTGAAAAAATACGAAAAGGCTGGTGAATCAGAAACTTCCTAGAAATCAAGAATTTTTTTCCAGAAAAATTGTTTCTCAAAATATATGTGATCTTTCGGCTTAAGTTTTTATAAGCATGATTTTGCTGAAAAAAATCTTGATTAGACATGATCTAAAATATTATATTAAAGCGGGGTGGGTACGCGGGGCATCTGTTGGCAGCTTCTTAAAATGAAGCAGAATTACTTTAAAATATAAAATTACGTCTATTTGTGATATTTTGAATTATCTGCAATTTTTTTTGATATTTTTATTCAATCGTGGTCAATACATCAAAAATCCTGTCCGTAAAACTTCCCATGCCGAAATTTCTGCAGATGAAATTCTAAAACATGAACAGACTAAGCTCTTAAAATATTTACTAAAATACCAGAGAAAACATTTATTCTGATATCGGCGATGTCCCTTCCTGACGGTTAGAAGTAATTCGACTGTATTAGGTTCTGACAGCAACGGAGTAGCAAAGAACATCGATAGAGGGATGAAACCAGTTGTATATTTATTTCGAAAGCTGTAAAAATATCATATAAAAGTTTCAAAATTAGTTTAAATTGTTGCCATCTCGTGACACTGTGCGCTTCTGTTGCAAGAAGGATCAAAGAAAAAGGCTATAAATTTTACTTTGCAAGAAATCACAAGATGGCACACACGAAAAGTTCAATTGTCGTGTTCTCTGTGTTAAATGTGTTCTCTATAAGTGTATATAATATTTTTTCATTCAAGGGTTGTCTTCATATTTAGATTTACACTAACTCAATTTTTTCAAATGGCATTACCTAATTTTGAGTACATATCCATATTATCTAGATTAAATTAGCTCGAATACGTATAACATTTTGTAATTTTGAGTAAACGGTTGATGAGTTTTGAATAATTGAAATTTGGAATTCCTAATGTTAAATGCCCTAGTTGCGGCGAAAAGCAACACGTCTAGATATTAAAAAGCAAAAAAGAAAAATGCAGCCATTGACCAAATTATTAGACGCAATACACAATTTAAACATATTTATTAAATGAAAAACCCTTTTCATTATTTTTGTTTGTGAAATGGTGCTTAATAACGTTAATACGAAATAATTGCATTGAATATTTAAAAGGTTTAATGTCAGTGAATTTTTTTATTATTATGAACAAATGCAAATGAAAAAATAATGAGAATTTTCTTTAAATATCTACACGGGCCGCCTTTTGCCGCGATTAGGAATGCTGTTCATATAATATTACAAGTTAGGTATGGTCAGACAGCGAGTCGAGCCTCCATTCATTTGCTTCAATTGACACCAAGATCCCTACTGCTCAACAAACACAGAAAATCTTACTGAAATCTATAAACATTAAACTTGTAAGGATTAGGACTTACGTCGGATACAGCGGTAATGAAGCGGCGACGTACTAGCCAAGAAGGCAACACAGGAGGGAATTTCCGCATACATCCCAGCGCCAAGAAACCATATCAAGAGTCTGCTACAAAAAGAGTCCATCATCCGCTGGCAAAATGAATGGGACAATGGAGAAACAACTAGGAGTGTTTAAAACGTTTTGCCTAAAGTCAAGACAACTCCTACTCCATAGCAAAGGCCCAAAATAATGTTCTTTACGGGCAATTTCCGACTTACCTTAAACTATTCAACATAAGAAACAGCGATTCCTGTAGCTGCGGAAACCTGGGAAACCCCTTACACTATGCTACAAGCTGCCTGTTTACAACATCATACAACATAACAAAACCGTCAGCTTTCCTAGAACCACTTCGGTGGTAAAGAGTTATGAACAAAAACAATTCTAGGGCGAAAA
>BGPR01001044.1:295426-323309 GCA_013235015.1 Araneus ventricosus | reverse complement strand
ATTTTTCAACTGCATATGTTTTAAAACTATGAAAATATTGTGAAATTAGGCTTTCAAAATAATATTTTTTTAAAAAAACTGAGAAATTTGAAGAAAAATGTCTAAAATATTTGCCTTACGCTAACAGCCATACACAAAATCATATTCTAAATATACATAAATCCTTCTAGGAGTACATTTTTATGACAGTTATCTGTGCTATGCTCTAAAATCTTTCTTGTACTTCAAAATAGTTTTGAGATATAGCTGAACATATTTACTAAACTGTTAATTTTTCATAAAAAATGCTTTTCGTTTATATTTAAGCACTTAAAAATAATACTTGATTTTACAATTGTCCTTAGTTTTTAGAGGAAAATATCAAGCATATTACAGACAACAATATCAGAAAATTTCATATCAATATTTGAATAACGTTTTGAGAAATCATTGTTACGGTCGACAGTTTTCCTCAAAAATAACAATTCTCAGAAAACACATTTAAAGTTTTCATGCAACATAAAATAATGCTTACATTTCGGTAATAAAACAGCCGCAACTCCATTTGTAATTCACGGAGAGTAAAAAGTGAGGCAGTTTTAGAAAGCTGGTTAAACAGGCTACAAAATTAAGTCATAAAAATGTTTTGATAATTTTATCAAAAACGACGATTTTTATCCAGTCGGATACCTTAAGATACTAGAAACTTTGAAAGACCTTCAATTAACTAAGAGCTTTTTAAAATAAAGATTTTGTATTAGATTTTTAAATGATATAATATACGTGATTTGTCTCCTTAGAATTTACTTAATACTATTTTATCACAGTTTGGAGATTTTCTTGAAGCTCATGCTAGATCATACACAATATAAGTGACATAACATTTCCTCACGACTTATTATTTTCTTTTGAATATTGGAATGACATATCTGTCTTTCCATTTATGTCTCTGGATCACATACAAAGATTATACATCTTATTTGCCGTTATACTTTCATTATCAGCAATCATGTCCGGCCAACACACCACATATCAAATGTAATAAACTAGTTTAGATATCAGTGTATAAACTTCTGTTTAGTTCCATAGAATGCTTATGTTTCTATTCATGTCTTAGTTATAGATCGTCGCAGTTATCCACCCAGGAATGACTTCTATTATCTCTTCTTGTTCTTACTAACTCCTTGCAAAGGCTGCGATGGCCTAGTGGTAATGTGTCGGCCTCGGAGCCGGAGGGTTCCAGTTCGAAACCTGATTAACCTGCTTCCCGTTAACTCATACGTATTGGGTTAAACGTCCTCTCGCTGTTGTAGCACGGAAATTTGGAGAGTGGGTGCCAGCTCATGGGTTCTCCTCGTCATGTGACGGCGGTTCAAAATCGCGAGGTCCGTCCCAAAAATAGCCTTCGTGTTGCTACAAGTCGGGAAGTTAATATAACTATACTAAACTGCTACCTCCTTGTGAGCTTCAGAGGACAATCAATTCCTTTTAATCCTTTCTTCCTTCCAAATAGTTCATTTCTAACCATGTCAACTTGGTATACAGTGTTATTAAAAACAGTTGCATTGATGACAAATGGCAATAACTTTCCAGTCAACAAGCACAGGAAGAAAAACTCTGAACACTGTCCAGAAGGAAACTTTGTTTAATTGCCGCATGTGATTTGGCCACACGGGTAACATTCATGCCGTAGTCCATTTCATGCCGCACACACTGGGAAATATGTTCGCAGCATTTATACGCGTTTGGTAGCCGCAAAAGGTTATCTAAATCTTCTGGTATTACTAACTCTTGGATCTTTATTTCATTGGTTGGTGTCGTAGACTCTGTATTAATGCCAGGGCGGCTAGATTAAGCCCTTTTAGGGCCCCATTTCTTCTTTCCAAAACCAGATATATTTAATTGCTCCCTATATAAGTCGTTTTAAGTTGCAAATTTGAACAAGCTGAATTAGCAAAACATTTAACTGCAAATCACTATCAAGAGAGTTGGTTTCAGTATATCGAGTATAAAAAAATGCAAAATTTCAATTTAAAAGTAATTTTCAACAAAATAGCAAAAAATGACAAAACTTTTTTTAAAACAAATTAAATTCTACTTAATTATAGGATGGGAAATTTTTTAAAATTATAAGCAATATATTTTTTTATAATTATTTTACTACAAACAACTTAACATAAGCAATTAATTATAAATGTTACAATACTGTTCCCAAATTTTTGAGACAGTTATCATTAATTTGAATATGTGTTCGAGTGCACGGTCTTGGTAGATTAAATGTAAATACAATATTAAATTAATATGAAAGTACCACAAAAATCTCGGGGCCTCCCTGAGCTGCGGAGTGCCTTAGGCAGTTGCCTACTCCGTTTATTTAACAATCCAGCCCTACTACTCCATTGCATGCATATAACAGTGAATCAACTGAAATGCATAGAGAATGCTTCAAGTGAGAGCGAAACGGACTACCGTATGCATGTTGCCCGTGTGACCAAGGAATTCACATAGGGCAATTATTACGTGAGCAAAGTATTGGGTTCAATGTTCAAATGTTTTCTTCCTGTCGTGTTTCACAAGGAGGATTTAGCCATTTGTAATCGGCGCAACTGTTTTGAATGATCGTTATATTCGACATTGGATTTGGAATGAGTTAACACCGAAAGGAAAATGCTGATGAAGTTGTGAAGGTTGCTGATGATTAGGCACAAGCTTTTGGGTCTACAGGGATGATGAGTAAAAAGTTGTGATTAACAGCGGGAAAACAAAAGTTTCGGACCTTACAGTTGAAAATGTTGTGTCATATGTCCATCCAACCGGATCGGTTGCTGTATTGGCATCAGGCACGGGGGCATGGGCCAGTGTTCTGTCTATGTACAACGTCAACGTCAATGAAGTTCGTTCACGTAAGAAATAGCTTGAAATGAGGAAATTGAGAAACACAAAGAAACGTATATGCAAAAGAAACATGTTATTAACATTTGATACGTTGAATACAACATTATAACAGCATTTGTGCTAGTTTGCAACAAAACAGATAATTATGATAAATGATACAATTGTATTTTCTTGCGCAACTAAAGTCAAAAGTGTTCGTTCAGTTACATTACCAAGAGGTGACGTCACCTTTACGGCGGATAACCGCAGCAGGACGTTTACATATGGACGGCACTAAACGTCTCAATGTGTCTGTGGAAATTTTTTCCCATTCCTGCTGCAGATAATCTTGTAACTATTGTATACCGCGGGGACGACGCTGGACCATATTCCTCTTAAGAATTCTCCAAATATTCTCTATAGGAGAGAGATTCAGGCTTGCTGCGAGCCACTCTAAAACAGGCACACGTTTCGTACGTAGCCATATTTTTGTTATCTTCGCAGTATGAGTCCTTGGGTTATCTTGTTGGAAAAGACATCGTATTCTACCAAACAATCGCTGCACTGATGGACGTAGATTCACTTCAAGAACACGTTTATAGTCTGGAATCTTTATTGTGCACTTACAAAAATGCAAATTGCCGACTCTATTCGCTGGCAAGCAATCCCACAACATCACAGAGCTTGCTTTAAGAACCATGCGCTTGTAACAGGATGGATAGTTTGCTTCAACCTTCTTCCTATAATAACCTTTCGGCCAATATTTCCATATGAAACCTCAAATATGGATTCATCTGTTCGCAGTACCTTTGCCCACTGAGATGGAGTCCAGCTGAGGTGAGATTTCGCACACGCAACACGCCGACGTTCATTCGATGAAAGGGGAAATGGCTTACGTCTCTCGCTTTGCAGAATGCGTAGCCACACCTTTTGATATATCGACGCGTAGGAAATGGTCTTTCCAAAACTTTGTCTTTCCCATGTGACTATGTATGTGACTGCTGCCATGTGTCTATTTTTACGAATATGTCAACGAAATAGGCTTACTTCCCGATTAGTCAACGTTAGCTTCTGACCCGGAGCATTTCCTGGACGGCTATTTCCAGTTGTAATGAAACGTTTTATAATACTACACACTGTAGATTGTGTCAAGCGGAACGCCCGGCCAATATGGCGCTGCGAAATACCATTTTGGTGCTGTTGTATGGCTTGATTGCGTAATGAAAGATCAAGAGCTCGGCTGCCATGCTTCCGTTTAGCACTGATAACGATCGCGAATTGCTCGCCCTTATATGCTGTTAGCTTCCTCTGACGTCACTGACTCACAATTTTGAGCGAAACGGCTTGAATATTCTCGTTCTTCTTACTGAACGAACTTTATTGCGAAGCGTTGGGATTAAGAATACAACTTTTAGACTACTTTTCAGTTGTGACATTTATACATAGTACAACTACATATAACTATGCATTTTACAACGTTTCGATTACAGAAACCTTAGTGAACGAACTTCATTGACGTTGACGTTGTAGTTGAAATTCCACCTACTGCTACTATATTTTGCAATGTATAACAGTAGCGGATTTATTATACAGGTACGACAATAGTTGTTGATTATAAACTTGTCTGATATTTAAATGCAGTTTGTTTCATATTTCAAATATTTATTGTTTGGTTTTAAAATTTTGTGGGAAATTAAGCATTTAAAAATGAAGTACATAAAGCAGGCCATTCATATCTCTTCCAAAATGGAAATTTTGGAACACGGCACGGAAAACACAATCGTCAAGGTTGAAAACCTATGGAAAACAGCATAGCGGCTGGGAAAGCCTGGATTTCCAACCAAACCAAATTCCAGGCCTTCTTGCGCCGATTCTTTAGGTGGCACCCTGAAGCGAGGGTAGAGGCAGATCAAACGATTTGACTTGATTGGGACCTCGCAATGAGGCTACCGTTATCGCAAATCCCCAGAGTGGAGGAAATTGGGGGGATCGAAGAGCAGCTGTAGAGGGGGAGAGAAGACCGCTCTCCCCTACTGCCAGCGCACTTTGGAACTTCAGATGAATGACGTGATTGATTTATCGACGTGAATTGGTGGGAAAAAACCAGTGTTTGGACAAATGGATGAAATGGAGTACAGATGAATTGCCGGCTTTAGAAATTTTGGAATAGTATCTAAGCAAGTTCAAATTTTGGGGAAGGATTCCTGAAAATATAAGAAGATTTTATTTTTAAGTTCTTCTTAAGTTTTTTCTTAATTTAAATATTATTTTATTATAAAAAATAAAATATTTTCTGGTTAGAGGATATAAAATAGCATGAGCATTCTTATTACACTTAAAATTTTCATGTAAGAATATTCTTATAGTTCAATAAAATAAACAAAACTTTCAAGATTTGTGAGGCAGCGAAAAATGTAACACAGAAACCAATGATATGAACAATTTTCTTCGAATAAATTGATTCAGGAATCTCAAATTTCCTTCTCACTAAAATATTATTCAGTTTCAAGTCTCCAATTTTGAGAAGCAAAATTATTTATTACTAACTCTGGGAATAGTATACCTCAAGCCTGCCCCCCCCCCCTCGAATAAAACAAAAGTAAGATCTGTACTTTATGTCTTTGAAGGTTTATCCAATGTTGTATTTCTTTTTGAATCCAGGGACGCAATACATCATAACTTGTCCCTCTATACAGAGGTGGGGAAACTTTTCACACTTAAAGGCCTAATTAAATTTCACCGTTGGGGAAAAGGCCACACGAGCATAATCTTAAGAATTATTGTTATGTAATTATTATTATATTACAGACAATTATATCATCTCAGTAAAGATTGTAAATAAATGCTAATGCCACAGGTTCCCCTCCCCTGCTCTAGGATGTACCTATTTTGCCCCCGTATAAACACTATTTTGCCTAGCTATATTTACAATTTTAAACCAATCAATGTACAATGTCACATACTTATATTATGTACGAATTTTATTCCCTGTATTTACAAAACAAATAATTTATTAATAAAGTTACATCAGAACGGAATTCGAACAAAGTTGTATGAAATTTTACACTCCAGAGTGGAGGTACTTCGAATTTTTATAGCTAGAATCATTGAAAAAACACACTTTAAAGGAAATTGAAACAGCCGCTTTTCTAACAGCTGCTGATATTAAAGGCTTAGGACTACTTTACTCACGTGACTCTTTTGTTTCTCGAAGTTTCTCCTAAGTTTTTAAGTTTAGGTAAATTTTTTTTTGTAACTTCTGTTGTTAGCCTTCATTTCTAAAATAAGACATTAGTTATGTTTTTAACATATGTAGTTACCGAAATATAGAGGATCTCCCATACAACGTTTTTTGTGGCGTTTTGGTGTGTGAATCAAATTCCTTCCTGAGATCCCAATGGGAGGAACGTAGTCCTACGTTAAAGACAATATTAGATGGAAATAAACAGGGAAATGAAGCTTTCAACATGAAACTAATCTATCTGTTTTCATGTGAATTATTTACACAAATCTTAGCTTTCCACTGTATAGTCCGTATTATAAAAATTACAATTAAATGTCTGCTTTTATCAGCATTAACAAAACAATAATTAATTGACTCACATTTACCAAAATGATTCGAATGTATTTATTCTGCCAAAGTTACCACTAACTCACTAAAGCATTAACATCAGTACAACAGCCACCACCTTGAAACGAATTAAAAAAATACAAATAATACACATAGTTTTCTATTGTTTTAAGGAGTAATTCTACCAGATTCGAAGAAAATGGAACAACGCGTTTGGTCGTTATTGCGTAGGAAACAAATTTGCAGACAGACGAAATGCTAGAACGGTCGTGTTAAAACAGAGATCTAGCTTCACTCGGTCAGTAATATTTTATTTGGTATGGTGAAAAAATAATTCCATACGATTCGGGATATGAGAAAGTCAACGTAATATTTGGTATTTAAATTTATATTTAAATCATTTTAATTCTCTGAAACAAGAATTTGTCTGGATATACTATCATTTATAGATTATGTTTGTTATGTTAGAACTTTGTGAAAACAGTGAAACGGCTTGGAACATACGAAACTCAAAGATTTATATAAATTTAAATCATGTATTTTGAGAAGAAATAATTATATGAATTTAGAACAATAACAAATGCTCAATTATCCAAAAAATTTAACTATACTGGTTAGGACAAATGAGGTTTTTCAGGATATCTAACAAACTGAAGTAAATAATACAAAAATTTTAAACAGATTAACGCTCAATGGTTGAAAATTTATTCCTTTTTTATTATCGGAACGTAATTTAATTACAACGGTAAAGAATTGGGAGCGAAGGGTTTATACGATACTTTCCGAATAAGTCAGATTTTGTGTAAAATCTATTGGGATCTGAGGCAATGATCGCACTTACAACTAAGCCTTCCTAATCTACAATATTAATTACTAAGCCACTGCCTCCTCGGTTCTGAAGAACTAATGACTTGTTCCAGAAACGAACACTCTTTCGGAGAATGGGGAAAAAAATAACAGTATTTATTCTTAATCATTAAAGAGTTCAAAAATGTATTTTGCTACTTTTTTGGTATCTTTCTCTACTTTCTTTTACGAATTTATTGAAGGCAATGACATTAATTATACCATAATGAGCTAGATACACGTAAAGCCGATTAAGTTTAAGGATTTTGGTTGCAAGTTTTCTTTTCAAAGGAGAGAAAAGCGTCAATGCAGAACTAGAGCTTATGGTTAAGGCTTGGAGGGAAAGGGTACATAAAAGAAAATTTTCTGAGCTAATATTTAATGAATGAAAAATTTAACAAAGAGAAGAGGCTGTCTTTTCATCAAATACTTATTTATTATGGGAACATCAAATACTTATTTAGCAGATATTTAATTTTTGTAAGCCTGTTGAAGGATGAGTTGCTGTTAAGAGACTCGCTGTTAAATTTAAACAGCTTCCTTTTCTTGTTTCTGTTTTTTTATTTCTGGTGAATTACATGTTAATATATACTGACAAAGGGAAAAAATTGTCAAATACACTAGTTTATATATGGACTCTGCTACTGCGTCATCATTTTTTTTTGTTAAAAAGTTGAAGCGTGTTGATTTTTAAAACATAATAACTACTTTTCCAAAATAATATAACATAATTCCTACTTTATACTCCTCTTTGTTCCGTACAGTATATTTCATTTAATGAAAAAGAATAAAAATGCAACTCTACACTTTAAGATTCTTTTTTGAATTAGTGTATAAGTCTATAAAAATGAGAGCAAAGAATGTGAAATAGGAATTGTAATTTCAACCTTTTATTTCCAGTTCTAAATCAAAAATTAAAAGTTTTTTACTGGAACATCTTCCTTCTTTAAATATTTGATGTAACAAGCAGATAAATTTATTAATTAGCGATGAAACTAATCTAAAAGATATTAAAAAATGCCATAACTATCGCTATGCAAATATGAATTGCTAAGAAATGAAAAATATATTTTTTTTATACAGGGTGGTCATAAATTATTGGATACATTTAAAAGGTTAATAATAAAAACTAATTATTTTACAACTATTTTTTTAAATGAGAGCGCATTTCAAAAAGTTTTTTTTGCAGATTGGTAACGAGCCGTTACGGTGGTCTAGGTGGTCGGACTAGGTATTGGACATCTCCCATTTTTGAGAGCCATTATCTACAAATCTATTAAAGCTAGAAGAGAAATAAAAGCATGTATTTGTAGGGAATTTTACCCTCTTTAATTTGTTATATGAACTGTAATTCGAAAACGGAATAATTTTCGAGGTATTGAAGAAAAACTGAAAAAGGAAACCAGCTAATGCTCATCGGCGTCTGCTAATCGGTAAGTTTTGCGTATGGAAATATAGTTTAGAACCCCGTAATGGTAAGCTACCCATCTGAAAAAGAAAAACCTTCTTTATTTCGTCTCTCATTCTTGATGTCTGCTTAAACTTTTAATGTGTTGTATAGGCCGTGTTATCTATTGGCTGTGTCGGCCGTGATTTTGTTTAATGTGTTGTCGTGTCATTTTAACCCTCTCACACCGAGCGAGACTGTCGCGGGCGGTCTAATAATTTCCCCTCAACGGCGACGAAGGCCGGTCTGAGGCGGTTGGCTTCTTTTGAGGGGTGGGGAGATTCTGAAATCGCTTAGGACGAAAACGCGGTAGGGCGTACATTTATCCTTGCCAACCTTAACGCCTTAAGGGGTGGTGGAAAAAATGACCACCCAGATTTGGAGAATCCAATTCATGTTGTTTCCTCCTAAAAAGTGCTAGTTTTAAAGGAGCTAGAAGAAAAATGTCGCCTCGGAATTAAAGAGCTAAACGCGTGTCCGTTTTATTAAATATTTAAAATGTACAAGATTAATCGTCATTTGTCTGCGGGAGTAATCATTTTTCTGCACATGGAGGTGACACCCCTTCTAATACCAGTCTGCCTTTTACCCCGTATAAGTAAAATACAAATATGAGTTTTTTTATTCTTGTCATCACAGGAGGATACATTCTAAAGCAGCAGATATATTTCGGTTCAAATGGGTTGTTACAACTGCTGTAGCGCTGTATTATCAGAATTTCTTTGATCTGTAGAGAAACCTAATCAGCTTGTTGTTAGTTTCATTTCATAGCCCTATGGTACAACTACTAATGATTATTGCTACAATTTGTGCCTAATTGAAGACAAGTTTTAATTTTTTTCTAGTCTTTTTTGTATAACGGATTTTTTAAGCAATCTGAATTTAAATGGAACTCTAAATAATCAAGAATCGCTAATTGAATGCAAAATTTCACATGAAAATTATAAGAATACAAAAATTGATATTTATGAATTAAAAACTGTTTTTGTTCATGAAAACGATTCGTTTTCTCTTTCTTAAAAAATGTTGTCTTGTAATAAGTTGCTATAATTCAGAAAATTTAATTCTTCACTTTTAATTATGAATTTTGTAAAAAAAAATAATTTTTGTGGTGGCGAAACAAAATTCTCATTTGAAAATGCATTTGTTGTTTTCTCATTTCATTTTTAAATGAGAAGAAAAAATTGAAAATGTACTATTTTCAAAAGAGGTTCCTTATTTATGTGATCAGAATACTAATAAAAATAAATACAATCAATAAATTATCTAAGTAATGAATAAATAACATGCATGTGGTTGCATTTTTTAAATGATCTGCATTTTTCTTCTGAGACTTTGGGAACAGTATAATACCTCTAAAAAATCTCGAAAAGCATTTTAGAATATGGAACATGTGTCTGAAGAAAATGTAATATTTTTAAGAATTTATACTGTTTTAATAATATTACACTTTAACTTTTTTATTCTTTCTGATGTTGAAAAAATAAAAGAACAATTCAAGGAAATAAACGTGATGAAAATATTCATTTAGGTAAACCATAAAATAACCTCCGAACTTACCTTCATTAGTTTTTTCTTAAATTTAGGGGAAAGTCGGGTAAGATGGCGACCTCAAGCATTGGTAATTTTTTCTGCCCTCAATATTCGTTGCAGAAGGATTAGTTGTTCGGCAAAATCTTCAAGAAACTTTACTTTAAAATGATATTTTTTTGTAAATTTTTGTTTTCAAATTTGAGACCCCAAATTTTCATTTTAGAAAAAAGTCATTTTCGTAATCTTACCCGACTGTGCGGGTAAGTTGACGAACTGAGATAACAATTTAATTCTATATCATATGCAACAACTATTTAAAACTGTTGAGATCACATTTTTATAATAACAAATTGCACATAACAGAAAACAAACATAATCGGACTAAAGTAACAGCATAAAACAATTAAGTATTATCATTCGAAATTTTATATTCTAACTTTAAGAAATTAAATCAATTACAAAAGTCGCATCGCAAGGGGCTTGGATTTCGTCACAGCCAATACAGGTGGAATGGGGCCAGAGTTTGCACACAAAACATTGAAATCCCAATTCCGTTTTTCTTTGCTCACTGCAAATGGTTCATTCTTCATTATCGAGGTCCTTTGGATCCAGATTGTCATAAGCGTCTACCTAAGGAAATTCAAATGAATGAGTTGAATCTTCAGATTCAGAAAATTAGAAGTCGAGTTGTCATCTCTTAGCTACTTTCTTTTTTTGTAGAATTTTTAGCAAATTTGTTGCGTTTAGTCTTATCAACTTCAGCCTTCTTTGACTGTCACTGTTTCTGCTTTGTTCTTTGTCCTCTTTCTCCACTCTTAATGAGATGCTAATTTTCATTGGAGTGCATGAAGGCCAAGTGGCAGTCAGGTAGCACGAGGAGCTCATGAATTAGAGTGGAGGGATTCGTCACCTTACCCTACACCTGATTCGTCATCCTACCCGACTTCAACTTTTCATTTCGAAAAATCATTGAAGAATATCAGCTCATTCATCAATACATCATTGAACACGTTCTGATTAGCTCCTTACGGATATCACACATATAAATAAAAAATATTCACTCCGTAAACTCTATCCCTTACCAAACAGCAACCAAAAGTTGAGTAAGAACAACTCAAAAACACAATACCGCGTACTGTGAATCACGCTAACAACGGGGTGCGACAGGGGTAGCCGGTAGCTATAGGGCTGCATAATTGGGGCATTCATCTAGAATAATTTTCGGAAAAAAACCGATTCGTCATATCACACTCTTCGTTGTCTTACCATACTTTCCCTTACTATTTTAAGTCGATCAAGCATATCAACACACACACACACATACATAATAAATATATTTAAATTTATTCTTGATTTCGAACTATTATTTCAAAGATCTTTTAAGTTAAATAAAATATTCTTAGAGCATTACAATTTGTTTTAATCCTTAAAATTGTTTAAATGGAAATTGTTGAACTATAAATAGCTTCATCTCGTTTCTTATTTTTAGAATGTATCGCATATTCGAATTTTGAAATAAAGGATATGAAGGAAAAAAGTAACGATTGAAAATTTAAATTCTGATTAAGAGTTTATTCTAATTTTTTTCAAGGACATTGTATGTCTGAGTTGACACATTTAAACATAATACGAGTAAATTGGCGAATCAATAATTTCCAAATTTTAGTTCATAAATCTCTACTAATAATAATAATAATACTACTACTAATAATAATAAAGGAGAATGTGTGTGTCTGTAAGTGTGAGTGTTGATGCTCTACAGGACAGATCGCTAGGCTTAGAGCAACAAAATTTGACACAAACATACTTTGGATGGTGGAAATGTGCACCTCGCAGCCGTTTTCTGAAATTTTAATTAATTAAAAATTAAGCCAAATTTTGGTGTTTTTCCTTAATAACTTCGAAAATATTACAGCACAAAAATTATTTTTACACAATCTGAAAATTTAAAAAATTATGTTTTCAATCATATCAATTTAAGTTGGCGTGAATTTTTTCTCTAATTTTAATAAATTTAAAAAAATTATTTTTTGGCATAATTTACAATACTTTTCATTATTGCAACACATTTCAAACCGCTTTCATTGTTTAAAGAAATGTTTAATTGCATGTTTCTCATCCATTGTTGAAAGCTATGACAATAACTAGCTGGATTTTACTTTCGTCTTTTATTTGATCAATTTTCTGTGAAATCTGTGAGGGAAATCCTCAAGATAGTAAGTATATAATGAAATAATCCAGTGATCTTAGAGATTAACTTTGCTATGTATTAATTCTTTTTATCAGCGCGTTTTAAGCCAATTAGCGTGCTTCTAGATGTTAAATGTGCCGCGTCAATTAAATGTTGAAATCAAATGCGTATTTTACGTTAATATAGACAAGGAACAGAACACGTGCAAGGCTACGAAAAGAACGCGGGTTAAATGTCTATAGCAATTTGAAGTTTAAAACTGCTTTGTTAAGGGAACCATGAATATGAAATTGTGTATAACAGATTCAGATGAAATTTTATTTCCGGTGATTAAGCTGGTCGCCGAAGACGGCTAGTCTCTCTCTATATAAAAGGCAATATTTGTGTGTGTTTGAGTGTGTGTGTGTGCGATGTTTATACTTAAAATATTGCACTTACAGCCCTGAAATTTGGCACACAAGTAGCCTTGATGGTGACTCATTGCACCTCGAAGACCGATTTTTAAAATTCAATATAGAATTTTTTTATTTAATATTATGTGGCATTTTGAGTTATTTTTCGTACTCATTTCTCCATTGCACTTTTTTTCTAATAATCATATCAAAAGAAAAGATACACCATAATAAAGAACAAACAATTTTCGTTCTAATGAAGTTTATTTTAAGCGTATAAAAGTTTGATTTAAAGGAAAAGGTGTCGTGCACTATTTTCTCTAATGTTAATAAATTTTTAAAATATTTTTAGGTATAATTTACAACAATACTTTTCATTGTTATAACACAATTCAAACCTTTCTCATTGTTGCAACGCATTTCAAACCATTTTCATTGTTAAAACAAGTATTTAATTGCGTGTTTCTGTTTCATTGTTGAAAGCTGATTTAATATCCTAATACATTTTACTTTCATATTTTTATTTCATCAGAATTTTGTTGAATCTGTAAACTAAGCTCTCTGAGATATTACATATTTCAACCAATACTTATAAAAGGCAATGTTCTCGTGTGTGTGCGATGTTTAAACTAAAAATAGTGCACTTAGAGACTTGAGATTTGGCATACATGTAGTCGTAATGATGACTCAATGCAACTCGAAGCCCTCATTTTAAAATGTAATGTAGAAAATATTGTATTTAAAGTTTTGTGTCGTTTTGGGTGATTTTTTGCACGTTTTTGGCCGATCCATGAGAAATAGTGATCATAGAAAACCAATCGATGCACCATTAGATAAAGCAAACAATTATCGTATTGTTACAAATCTATAAAGTCGTTTCCCTGAGATGCTAATCTTGGCGACAAACTTGGCTATAAAATTGGCGACTTAGCGGCAAAGTTGGCGACTTTGGCGACAAAGAGAATTTTCTAGAAGGACCTCGAACTTTCAAGCTATTTCTACTGGTTTCATAAACTTTCTAGAGATTACATCACTTCCTACGTAATGAAGTCACTTCCTGTTGAAAAGTATAAAGGCAAGCTCTCAAGCCAAGAAGAGTCAGTTGGAATTTGACCAGCAAGCAAGCTGGTGAGCTAACAAGAAACCTTTGAGCGCTGTGTTGAGATTTATTGGTAGTCTCTGTTGTGAATTTTTACTAGTGCTGTGTTACGTAAGCTACGTTTCTTTGCTTGGAATATTTGTAAAATAAAGAGCTTTATTTTTTTAATCCTGCTTATTGGATTGCATTCACGTAACCCACAAGACAATTTCGTTACAGTATTAATGATTTCCAATTCACGAGTGACAGCCCACCGTGATTCATCTAAGCGTCTACCTTGGAATGGAGTCTACTTCACGACAGAAAATACTGCCTAACGTGCCCAAGCACATTAGGAAGCAACACTCATATCTTTCTTCAGACTTTGCATCCGAGATGAGTTTGCACGCATCCTATTGCACAATGTACTACACTTTGAACAATGGAAACAAGACATGGCGACGTCGAAAACAAGGGCAGGCTGTACTGGAAGAAGCGGAAATAAGATCCAGCGATGCTCTTGGGCGGACTGTCCATCTAATTCATAGACGAAAATCAAGAAATTATGTTTGTCTTTAACTTTTCAGGTGTATTGGTCCATTTGAAATCATTCAAAATTTCATTTCATATATACAAAATGTATTCGTTATTGTAGTCGTTAAATGATTAAACAGGCCGAGTTAAATTCTAATTTTCATTTTATTATGGGAGAGTGACGAAATGCACGTACATCTTAGCATAAAATTTCAAGCCCTAAGAGAACAGCAGGTCCCTGCTTTTCCTCAGGTAGGGATTTAACAGATAGACACGTGATCAAAGTGAAGGGAATAATAGCTATTTTTACTATATTACATAAGTGTTTGAGGGAAAATGCATGGCGGCAATAAGTCGCTGATTTCACGATTTCTGTGCGCGTGGAAACGATTAAAATATTCTTTTAGTAATAAATATGCCGAAACGAGAGATTTAATATACCTCTAGCGCGGGAAATAGAACGAAACTGGTGTTTAAGAAAAGTGATTTTGGAATATACATTAAGACTTTAAAATATATAATATTAGAATTTAAAATAAAATTAAGTGAGATTATTACATATATATATGTTTTGATTTCGTTCTTAAAACTTTATTTTATGTCATTCTGGGTTTTTTTTTATTTTGTTGAAGTCATTAGGCCACGGGCAAAGCCTGGAACTTACTGCTAGTTTAAAATAAAATAAAAATTTGGTAAATCAATCGAATTAGATTGAAATTCAATTTTCAGATTGATTTAATTAGCCACTCTTACTTTCGTAAAAAAAATTTAAAAAAAATTTATCCATATTTGGTGCACTCGTATTAAGATAGAGGATTTACATATGCGTTTCAGTGCTTCATATGTGAATGTTATTCTTAGATTGCTTTATTCACCTCGCAAACAGTTGCATAATGTATAAATGTATTTAAACTTAATTTTAAGTAATTAGAAACATTAAATGAAACCCTTTGAATAGTCATTCCCCGATCTAAAAAATTGCAAGAGAATGTGAATTACTAGGTTTGTCTATGGAATGCATTGGAACAGATGACTGTAGAACTTATCCAATAGGACACAGTGACCTGAAGACAGAGCCTGTGTTTCAGAGGAAGAAGGTCTTAGGATGGAAATGTTATGTAAAAATTTAGAAAAGAGACTGCCAATTCGTGCGTCATCTTCATCATCTGACTATGGTTGGAAATATAAAATTAGTCTCTAATCATCCCTGGTGTAAGTATAATGGGAACTTAAGTCTATTCAATTAATGGGTCAATAAGATATCGTATATATAATTTTACGTATTTTTAAAGGACTTTCAATGCATATAATCTAAAACAGGAGGTGGTGGGTGAAAAGTACCTCTGCAGCTGACTACTTTAAAAACCATATTCTCCCTCAAAAAGATAAACAAAATTTCCCAGAATATAATATAATCGGCACCTGATCGAGCCTTTGTTTATCACTTTCAAAATTAAGACATCGGCAAAATTTTCGTGGATAACACGGACAAAAAAATTACTAAATAATTATGATAAAAAAAGTATGATTAATGAGAAAAGGTGAAAAAAGAATTCTCTAATCACACAATGCTCTAAAAAAGTGACTAAGCGGAAATAACAATGAAGGCAGAAAACTGAAGATATAGAAGTTGCACTGAGTGTGAAAACTTTCCCTGCCTTCTTTCACAGATGTATTTTAATGACACGGCAATTGACTGAATACGTTAGAAGCGAATATTCATAATTTAAACAAGCACAAGGAAATGAAAAATCCTGACACAAAGGAAATGGATTACTTAGACCTACAATTTAACTTATTTCGTGCACAGTTAAGCAGTTACTTTCCTCGAATAAAAATGACTTTCAGATTGCTTCCCTTTATTTTATGTTTGCTTCTTCGATCAGTTGTCAATTGTTTTGATCAATTTTAGCTATCTTCACAAAACTTTGAGATGTCGGAATCAATCAAGCTTTGGCATCACTGTCCCATTGCCAAATGCCGGAAAATGCAGTTGCAATCTTTCAGATCGTCGCCCTTAGGGTCTATTTTGTGTTCGTCTTTGGAATCAGTTGCCATGCCGACTGCTTCAAGCAATTTTAACAGTCTTCATAAACCTCATACAGAATGCTCTTTTGACCCTCTGTCTGAGAAGAATTGTAAAATACTGTCTTTTATTATAAATTTAATAAATGCTGCACCGGAGACCTACGGCATTACTGGGATATGAGGTGAACATTCTGGTCGACCTATAGGCTGTAAACCTTTAGGTTGAATTCGTCGGCGTGGTTTATGGAGATTTTAAGATGTCGGAATCAATCAATGGCCCATCGTCAGTTACTATTTGTCTTATCTTCGCGCCCGAAGTCGTAACTTTTTTTCATTTTTCAAATTTTATTTTATATTGATACATTTGAAACTGCATACAGATGCAGGATTTTAATAAAAATTCTTTTTTGAATTCGTAATGATTTTTTTTGAAATTATGAATGATTGTCTTAAATCTCTTCGATTTAAAATAGAACAGTTCAAAATAAGAAATAAAATAAAATAATTTAAAATAAGAATTCAAACCATTGTAAAATTAGAACATTTTCTTATTTTACAACGGTTTGAATGCGGCTTATAACAGAAGGCTCATTAAATGGGAAATATGCGTGTGTGTCTTCTGTGCAGAACGAAAGATAAGCAGAAGGCCTTTAAAATTCCTTTGATGATGTTTCCACTCTGCACATTGTGTGAAGGAATGTTATCGCCTTCAAATTCTTAGAAGCTGTGAAGCGTCTATCTTTGAAAAGCAGATATTTTGGGTGATAGCCACTAGACAACGGTAGTCGAAGAAGCTTGCTGATTTTTTTTTCGGGCAGAGACTATTGAACTCGTTGCCCAGTGTCCAAACTGGGCTTATCTAGCAAAGCTAGCACACAGATGGCCTCAAAGAAAAATACGATTATAGATTATTTTTTACCCAATGCTTAACTCTAACGGAATAAATAGCCAGATAGATTATAATGTCAATAAAAACAGAATAAATTTGTGTTGACTACTTGGCTAATTTATTGCTGGTAGAAAACTGACAAATACGTCGAATAATGGCTTTCATTTTCAGTGACATTTAGATGGGAAAATATCATTACCTAAAAGAGGCCCTCCTTCTTATTCACATCAAAACATACTCCACCAAATGGCATGTCTACACCGTCAAAGCTCCAAGAAAAGAAGGAAACTGCATTCATCCAATTGGGGAGGTTTTTCAGTGTACGAGTTGGTTTCCTAATTTGGGTATGTAATATTTATTGTCCATTTCGCATTTGAACTTACAATTCATTTTTAATTAGGCATTCTATGATGCAGTCAAAAATAGAAGATATGGTAAATCTGGGGTTTACGGTACACACCTGTTTCTCGCCAAATTTTCTTGGAGCAATTTCATTTGCCGTCGACAAATACTGTTTTGGATGTGCAGTGCGATTTTTATTTCTCTCTTGTTCATGCGTCACCTCAGAAGGAGAGATTGAGCACGCAATGTCTGTGGCATTTCAAGCGTGTACGTGGCAAATTTTTTAAATTAAAGAACGTCAGCGGCTTCGCTTTCAGCATAGCGGAATACTCGTAGCTTCGATTATTCATTGAGAAACGAAAAGCACAGAATAACACACATCGTACTGAACCGATGTTCAATGCGAAGAATTCCACACGAAGTTTCATTCAAATTTGAATGAATCGACCAATCGCATCGAAGAGTTGAACAAAACAGTGCAATCGAAAAATGGCGAAATATAGACTGATACGCAAAACACCGTTAAAAAGGTCAATTTCTGCGCATGCGGGCTTGTCACTCGTTAAAAACATCTAGACACATCCAAAACAAATGTTCTCTCTTCGCCGTTCTTGGTGGTAAAGAGTTGGCGATCCTATGAGGAACGAAGTAAGTGTGTACCGTAAACTCCAGGTTAACCGAAGATATTTTCTTTTATATTCGAAAACAAATTTATCACTTTCATTAGAAAATAAGAGAAAAAATCTTCTCAAAAAATCAGTACATTAATCACTTATTTCGGATAGAATCAAAATAAATATACATTTCTAGAAAATAACTATTTGAAAATGAGGAAATTCCATTCTGAAGAAAGTAGTGATTTGTCTGTATTTTTGATTGTAATTTCAATATTGAAAGACATTATTTTTTATAAAATCAGTCGACAGAAAACAGAAATACTCAGAATTATTAAATTAATATTTTAATAAACACGCAAAACATTATTTTGAAATTTTTTAATCCTCCTAAGATGGTTCCCCTATTGGCTCGCCTATGGCAAGTTAAATTCTATATATAAAATTTCCAAACATAAAGTGAAAAATGTATCTTAATTTTATTTAGTGTTTAACGCAGTTTAAAGACTCAATTTGAATGCCATCAGAAGTTATTAAGTACAATATTCTAAATATATAGAAAGTTTGTTAAGGGAGTCAGTACCTTATATACCTTTAAAAATTCGATTTTTAAATATTTTTATGAATTTTAAATCTCCATTTCAAGACATTCCCAACGATATAAGTCTTTTGCTCGTGTTTATATTAGAAGTGAGTGAATCCTTTTTATGGCAGAAGGTCCAGGATTGGCCAAGCTGCGCTATATTAGAAGTAAGTTAAAAAAACTTTCAAAAATGTAAACAGATTCATGTAACACAAGAGTTTTGCCTTTAACTTGAATGATCTCAAAATGGTATTTTTGAAACCTGTGTACCTTTTCATCAAAATATACTTTATGTATGCTCTTGAAATTTTTACCACCTAGTTTATACACATAAATGATTATACTAATGTGAATTTTTTTCTGATGTTCCATAAATATTTCTTGATACTACTGCTATTGCGTTAGAAAACGGCATTTTTTGAAAAATTCATAGTGATATTCAGTTAAATTTTTTTTTAAATCCAAGCTATATTTATGTAAGAATTTCATTTCAGTATAGAGATAAGTGTCTACTTCAACTGCATAAAATATTTCAAACATGCATCTATAACAGATTGTGAGAAAAGTTGCATAAAAAACGGCCAATTTAACATTGGCGGTATAGGGAGTACCGACTCCCCTTAACATTAAGTTCGCAATAATAAAATACTTTGAGCGAATATATTTTTATTCTATGTTTTTCCAGATAAACGAACTTAACGAGGCTTTTGAATTTCTATTTGAATCACTGATATTCTTTGAAGCATTATTTTGTAGCATGAACATCATTTTATTTTATGTTAGCAATCTTTCAAAAGTGTTGAATATATTAGATAATAATAAACTAAAAATGTTTTTTTTTTAATTTCAGGACGGAATTTCGAGAAGAAAAAAATTATTTTAATATTAGACTGATAAAAAAGAGAATAATTTAATGAAATTTCACAAGGGAAATATTTTATTTAAAATTAATAAATAAACAATTTCGAAACACAAATAAATTTTGCAAAAAGCAGAGCACTTAATCACATTAATGCTCTAGATTTGGCATTTTATTCCTTTTACATAAAAGAATCCTAATTTAATTAAATTGGAGAAGATTTAAGCACTAAGGATTTTATAAGATATTTTCTGAATAATTCAGATTTAGTGTAAAACCTATTGGGAATTCAGGCAATTCTTGTACTTACAACTAAGCCGCCATAATCTGAAATATTAATTACTAAGCTACTGCCTCTTCGGTTCTGAAGAACTAATGACTTGTTTTAGAAAAGAACGCTCTTTCGGAAAACGCGGAAAAAAATAACAGTCTATATTCTTAATCATTAAAGAGTTCAAAACTGTATTTCGCTACTTTTTTCAGTATCTATTTTCTTTTGCTACTTTCTATCGCAAATTTATTGAAGGCAATGACATTAATTATACCATAATGAGCTAGATGCACGTAAAGCCGATTAAGTTTATTGATTTTGGTTTAAAATTTTCTTTTCAAAGCAGAGAAAAAGAGCATCAATATAAAGTCAGAGATGTTACTGTAAGGAAGAAAGGTAAGGGCTTCATAAAATAAAATTCTGGGCGTTTGTATTTTATGAAAGGGAATTTTACGAAGAGACAGGCCGTCTACCTCTTAACGACACATTAAAAACTTATTCGGCAGCTGAGTTTCATTTTTGTAAAGCTGTTGAAGGATGGATTATTGTTACGAGTCTCGCCATTTAATTTAATAAATTTTCTGTTCATGGCATTTATGTCTGTGAAGTGGATGTTGAAACATTAAGAAAAAGATTAAAATAATTTCGATACGCTGGAAGATTATATATTTTTTTACTTTCGATCAATAATCTGTATGAAATGAGAGTAAAGAATGAAAGAAAAATGATTACAAAATGTTTAATCTTAACATAATTTTAATAAAAGTGGATGTGATGTGTTTGTATAATGCCAATCCAACCACTTGAAATGGCGTATCCATTTACTATATTATTACGAACTAGGATGATGAAGTAGAATTTGCAGAAGATGATGCACTACATCAACAGAAATAATTTCTAGTTGTCGGAGAGTATGCATTGCTGTAAGGTGACGCGTACTGCTGCGTACTGACTTGACAACCTACGTTCTGTCAGTTGCTGGACTTGGATTGAAAACTCCCATTCGCAGGGGCTAAAGACAATTGGAACTCTCCTACTTTAGAGCCTGCCTTGCTCTAACCTCCTGCCCGCCGTGGTATCAAGTAGTGTTACAACATAGGCATCGGGGCGTCATTTAGTGGTGACAGGCACAAATCCCACGTAAATTCTTAAATGAAAAAAATTATATTTATGTAATAGGGCATTTCATTTAATGAAGTAAATAACATAGTGATTCAATAGTTCTATTAATTATTCGTTAAATTATATAAAATTAATTTAAAAAGGCAAAGACTGTCGTGATACAGATATGAATCCCTGTGTAGTCAATGTTTAATACTTTATCAATTTAAATATATAAACCGTTAGCGTTGTCGATGATTTGACATAATGGAAGTAAGATGCATGAATTGCACTACAACAAGTAATAATTACATTTCCACTACCGTGAACTGTCCATTGCATAATACTAGTATTTTACAAAAGTTTTCAATCTTTTTTAACTCTCGACATTTCAGTCCAGAATTGGCATGAGAAACTTTTGAAGTATTTGCAAGAATCTCCTTAACTCAATGAACATTAAAATAAGCCACAAATATGTCTTTCCTATTCTTTTCTTCCCGAGAAGTACAGAGGGTGTTAGCACATTTTTAGAACGTTTTCCTTTTGCTGTAGGGAAAATTCGTTTGCTTGGAAAAATTCATTTTCTCAGTAATTACATTTCTGAAGCTATAATTTACCATTTGCAACATAAGATTTTTGTTTACATGCAAAATGGCGCTTTTAACGAAGTGATGGATAGGAGGCTGAGTTTGTTTTCTTTCTGAAGAGAGTTAATCTTATCAGTTATTTAAAGACGCTATGAAAGCCATCGTTTTTTTATATCTAAAGCCACAATAGATAATATTGTTAATAAGAAAACAAAAAAATCGTCCAAGTTTGGTTTCAAGTGGGATAATTGTACCAAATACGTATCTAAGGAAAAAACGCTGTTTTTCGAATATTGGAAAGTTGACATCTTTAATGTTAAAAGAAAATCCTCCAAGTCAAAGATTTGTTAAAAAATCATTAAAATTCTCGGTATCAACTGCAAACACAATTATTAACACTGATTTTAATCCCAGAAAGAACAAAAAATACAATGTTCATCGTCATTCTCCACATCATAGAGCTGAGCGCAGAACATGCCGCAGAATTCTTTATAAAAATCCGTTATCCGCAGAAAAATAGAAAAAATGACTTAACAATGCATGAAGAGAGAGTCTATTTAAGGTATCCGACTGGTTTAAAATCATCGTTTCTGATGAAATCATCAAGAAACTTTTTATGACTTAATTTTGTAGCCTGTTTAACCAGCGTTCTAAAACTGTCTCACTTTTTACTCTACGTGAATTACAAATGGAGTTACAGCTGCTTTATTACCGAACTTTAAACATTATTTTATGTTGCATGAAAACTCTAAATGTGTTTTCTGAGAAATGATATTTTTGAGGAAAACTGCGTACCGTAACAATGATTTCTCAAAAGGTTATTCAAGTATTGATTTGAAATTTTCTGAGATTGTTTTCTGTAATATACTTGATGTTTTTCTCTAAAAATTAAGGTCAATTTTAAAATCAAGTATTATTTTTAAGTGCTTAAATGTAAAGAAAAAGCATTTGTATGAAAAATTACCAGTTTAGTAACTATGTTCACCTATACCTCAAAACTATTTTGAAGTACAAGAAATATTTTAGAGCATAACACAGATAACTCTCATAAAAATGTACTCCTAGAAGGATTTATGTATATTTAGAATATGATTTTGTCTATGGCTGTTAGCGTAAGGCAAATATTTTAGTCATTTTTCTTCAAATTTCTCAGGGTGTTTTTTAAATATTATTTTGAAAGCCTAATTTTACAATATTTACATAGTTTTAAAACATATGCATTTGAAAAATAACATTAATATATATATATTCGTTATTTATCAAAAAAATGTTTCCGAACACTGTCGGACACCTTAAATGACTGCAAGAAAAAAATTCAATTTATTATCATCGAAGAGGAGAAAAAAATCTTAAAAGTTGGTTCAAAGAATCTAAAGACAGTTTTCTTAAGGAAATTATAATTATTAATGATTTTTCATATAATGGAAAAATAAAAGGAAAGAGAGTGGATAAAAATGTTAAGATCAACTCCACATGGTATCAAGAGCATGTTTTATCTACAATCTTCAAATAGGAAAAAACATATCTTTACCCACAATGCCATCATTTAATAGAACTGCACTAAAACAAAGCTAACAGCCGCATAACACAATCAACTGTTAATTTCCTTGAAAAAATAGAACAAGTAATGGGTATTAAGACTATAACTTTCACTGATATTCCTGGTAAATAGTTCTGTACCAACCATGAATTTTTGATATTTTGGACTTTTATCCAAACGTCGACCTACAACCTTTTCTAGATTTTTGAAAGCTGTTCAAGAGAAATGGTACAAAATACCTCCTCCGTACCACAAAAACCATTATTGTCATGGAAGTTACGATGTAGAAAGATAGTTGAGAATACGAGCTCTCATACTGAACAGTTCTAACACAAAAAATATGTCAAATATTTTTATAATACCATAAAAATCGTTCTAAAAATGTGCGAACACCCTCTGTACTGATTCTATAATAGGAGATTTTTGTCCTCTGCCAATGCACTAGTTCAACACTTGTACCATTAAGTTATTTATATTATTCTCCAAACGAAGTTCATCTGTGCACTCTCTAAGTATCCTCTAGATAGTTTCATTTCCCCCTGTTTTCGAACAGTATTTCCTCCTTCTTCTATCCAGTTTCTTGACCAAACCAATATTTCAAATAATCATTTTTATATTTTATCTAACCGTCACGACAAAGGTCAAACATTGTGTGTTTATAACAGGTGATTCTAAATAATTAACCATCGCCAGTTAATGCAAAAGTCCAATGTCAAAGATAAAACATAAATAATTTTTTTAAAAAAATTCGAAAATGTTTCCTTTTTTCATACAATGGAATTTCTTTTTCTCTATAAAGATATCAAAGCTGTTTTAAATGGAAGCTCAGGAGTTTTCTAATAATTCCGTGGCTAAAATAAAGATCTTTGTGAAGTTAAAACAAAATTTAGTTCGCAAAAGCCTGTCATTCAATTTCTCTTTTATTGTTAGTTCTGAAAAACATTAATATTTGTTCTTCGGTCTTTGTCGTCTAAAAATCAGATAAAATAAATACAATCAATTAATTACTGATAAACAAATAAAATGCTTTAGATTGAATATTATTTTGCATAGGATCCTATTATGAATAACAATCAGAAAAGCGAATACGATACTATATTTGGTAACATTTTTGTGAACTAGCAATACTTTAATATAAACTGGTAAATCCAATTTGAAAATGCGAAATTCAATTATCTGCTCAAATACTTTATCCAATTTATTTCACATCTGAGGTGGCAATACCCTATTAGCACAAGACGCTCTTAAATATTTATACAATGTCTTTACGATGTTGTGCAACGTTCAGAAAAATGTTTCAACATCATGGAGATATCGTAATCTATCTTGTGCTAATAAGGTACGTCTCGATATTGATAAATCTGTACAAGAAACTATCAAAAATCCCGATTTCCATTATGATTTCAATAGTCTCTCTTTGATGCGTGAGGAAATTTATAAAAAATAGATTTGGAAAAAACATCCTTTGAACACAGAGTGATCTATTCAAATGGCATTTCAGTACTGCCATTAAGAATACCAGATTATGTTAACCTTCTTAAGAATTGTGTAAAGATGCTTAATGTGAAATAAGTAATAGTATTATAAAAATAGTGCAGAACTCGATCAAAAATGCTACGTTGGCTAAATTAGCTACTTGATGTGTCCAGATGTTTCGCCTATTAACCCGTCAGCGCACGCATGGGGTCTTTTTGACCCCACCCTTTATCTTTTGTCGAAAAATTCTATGAATTTCTAAACACTTCCCCCTGTTACTTCCTGCACCTTTATAGGGGAGCTAGAAGAAGTGAATAAGATTGCCAAAACTGACGAAATAGGGTTTCTCATTTTTTACTGAGGGCATTGGGATCAAATTGACCCGTGCGTGAGATAATCCGTGAGTGTTTCAGGTTAATTTCAAATTATGGCTATGGAAGCGTACGACCGTGCGCAGCGGAGAAGAAAAGAATACAGAAAAGGAGGAAAAAAGGGTATAAGTTCAAGAGAATTTCGACATATGCTTTGAAGTACGAAGATATCAGGGTAGATTCTCGATTCCATAGATGTCAAACATCTTCCCACCTATCATGGGTGAAAATTTAGGAGGCTCGTTTTTAATCATCACCATCCAACAACGACTCCAAATGTCGAGTTCTCTCCGCAGTCAGCCCTAGTGTAACTTTAACAGGCTAACTGCCATGTCACCCGCCTGTGAGACTCACCCTTTCTTTTGTTACGCAAATCATTCAGTGGGTGCATGGTGAAAGCGGCCCAACAAGCAGGATAATGCAGAAAGACGCTTTATCGACGAATATTCCGGAAAACACGAAGCGCAGATTACAAGAGAAACAGTACTTGTACAAATTAGCAACACAGATAGACAGCAAATCACGAATAATAACAGTGATAGCAAGAAGAATAGCCCTCAGCGTCTAACAGCTAACCAACTCGCAATGTAAACAAGACGCTAAAGAGATTATTCCTCGTTTGGGTACGCCGGTATTTATAGTCTTTTCCACAGGGTGTGACGTCTCAAAGTAAACTCTCGAGGATTCTTCATAACTCCTTTCTAAGAAGAGGTAGGATGAAAATTCTTTTATTTTTGGGAACTTACATTTTGTCACCGAATTTGTCGCCAAAAAGGTCGCCAAGGTCGGGGGTCAATGTCTACCATTTCCCTGGCATGGCATAAAATCTCTGTAAATGTATCTTTCCAACCATAGGACTAGCATGGCATGGAAGAGTCGTTAGAATTTTGTAACACTATCTAATTAGGTGAACTCTTCTTTTTATTTCTCAACCGTGGGTCTTACGGGTTAAGTTGCACTATGAATCTAATCGAAGCGGACACACAGTATCCGTACACATGCACTAGACTATATAGCCAAAAGTATTCGTACACTTTCAGATCTGAACATTTCTTAGAATTTCTCCGGGAAAGATTAACTGACTGCCCTTAAACTCCGACCATGTAAATAATAGACCTTAACTCACATTTTACATTGAAGATTCAGTCCTGAGGGCAATAAGGGAAACGTCTACGAACTGATGAAGACAAAAAAGCTTTTAGCCCACCCCGCTTCAAAGAATACGGATAACAAGATGAAACTTTCAGAAATGGTTATGCTTAATGTGAAGAATATTGACAGGAATTTTCGTAAACTCAGCACAAATATTTGGGAAGATAAAAAGGTTTTCTTAAAAAATCCCATATTCCTCCACCTGTTATTTTGCTTATAACATGCAGAGTTTTCTTTTATAATATACGAAACTTACAGAAAAAATGACAATATGTTAGAAAGGCATTGTATAGAAATTTGAAAAAAAAGAAAGAATTTGAGCATCACAGGAAATATGAGCTTTTTTAGTAAATAATCTTTTATTGTGCATGCGAGGAACATAACGTTATTTTTTTTGACAACTTTAAAGCCATACATATAGGGAAACCTATATAAAAAAATTAAGCTTAATATCATTAGTATTCAGAAAGATATCGCCATTACAACGAGCAAAATTATAGTTCCTATCGAAGAGAAGCTAAAAGATGAGGAGTTGTACACAAATTGATATTTTTCGAATTGTACAGTTGTTAGAATTTGCTGAATACCCATGAACACTTCTAATATTTGTACCGAATAATATATATATATATATATATATATATATATATATTTGTAGAATTAGTAAAATATTTTAAGAAAAGAAATTATTATATAAAAAAAATCGTTTGGCCGTAAAAGAAATATATTTAAAAACATAGTTTGGTCGCATAAATGTAACAATATGTAACTTGTTACTAATCATGTAAATAATAAAATTAAAGAAATAAAATTTTCGTTATTTATATGTCTTAATTAGCTGGAATTTAAGTTATGCACGTAATTGATAAGTGTTCATGGGTATTCAACAAATTCTAACCACTACACAATTCAATATAACTATTCAAAGAAATAAGTTTAAAAAATATCAATTTGTGTACAACCCCTCATCTTTTAGCTTCTCTTCGATAGGAGCTAAAATTCTGTTCGTTGTAATGTCTATATCTTTCTGAATTACAATGATATTGAACTGAATTTATTATAGAAATCGCCCTATATATCTGGTTTTAAAGTCTTGAAAGAAAAAATACGCAATGTTTGGCTCATGCGCAGTGAAACATTATTTGCTAAAAATGCTCATATTTCCTGTAATATTTAATTTTTTTTTTCTAAATGTTTACAAAATGCTTTTCGAACATATTGTCATTTTTTGTGAGCTTCGTATAATATAACAGAAAACTATGCATGCTGTAAACAAATAACAGGCTGGAATATAGTGTAATTCCACATATCAAATAAAAGATTTTTGATGCATGAAGTGGATAAAACACAGTGCTGCAGCTTACTTCTACGAAACCTTTTCTGTCTTAGAAGGATAAGAAAATATATCTGAATACAAGATAAAAATTTCTGCCCTAGAGAGCCTTTGTTCATGATTTTCAAAAAATAAGGACACTATTTCTCCAACAGGAACAACCTGGACGAAAAAAAAGTGCTGAATAATCTTAAAAATAAAAATATGATTAATGAGAAAAATTGGAAAAAAATCTTCCAAAACAATGTGCCACTAAAAAGTGATTAAACAGAAACAATAATGAAGGCCAGAA
>BGPR01001044.1:193698-275650 GCA_013235015.1 Araneus ventricosus | reverse complement strand
CAATGAAAAAATTTTAATGAATGGTTTTTCTTAGTATTTTAATTATTAGTACATTATTTATTATTCAAATTTAGTATATAATTTCCTTGGAGATTACAAAGAAATTTTACGTTAGGTTCCAATTTAGTTATTTGGACCCGTTTCTCCATTTGTTATATCCAACTGATTTATTTCTTCTTCTCTTAAAAAAGATACAAGACATAAAAGGGGGGGAAGGCATGCCCTTTTTCATTCTCTCATTAATCGTTTAAAATATTACCTTTTAATGAGATTTACTTTTTATTTTAAAAATTGAAAAAATCTTCAGACAGAGAGTTTGCATTTGGTAAAGAAAGCTATGATTATTTCACAAAAAAGTTGCTTCACGATTTTTTTCCGAAAATTTTCAAAGCTTATTAAATGAAGCTCTTATCATCTCGAACTAGCCTCCAGAGCTTTTCTTTCGTTTTCATTTCGCCCATCTTGATTGCATAAAAAAAATACCTGAAAAAAGTTGTTCCAAGGGAACAAAAGTTATCAAAATAAATCCCTTGCAATACGAAATTAAAGTGAAAATCTGTAATTAAATCGAATAAACGCAGCTTGATAAACAGTTACCTGAAAGGAAATTTAGCATGAAGTAGCAGAAAAAGAATAACTAGAATTTTTTGTCCTTAAAATGTGCTTTTAAAAATGAAGGCAGGATTTAAGGAGCAATATAATAAGAAAAGCTAGCAAAAATTCTGAAAAGATCTTAGATTCAAACAAAAATGACTGAATTTTCTGGAAAGCTGTTTTTGTTATTAGTAGATTGTACAGGAATATTCACTAATTTTTTTTTCGATTATAATGAAACTTTTTATGTATGCATTTCACATCTTTTTGTCTCACCGAAAATTATAGTAAAAGACTTTACGTTTAAAGAGCGAATAAAAGAATTTTTAATTCAAAATATCACTCTTGTTAAGTTCATGCTGTACTGTATTTACAACATTGGATGGAGAGTAGTAAGAATTCTTTACAAAAATTACATAGTCATTTGAAGGTTTCCACAAAGAAAGACATTGAACAGAACTATTTGCATTATACACATAACATTCGATGACATTGGATTCTTCTTAAAAAGATTTATTCATCCTAGTTGCTAGGAAACGTTCTGTAAGACAAATATGACGCTGTCATTCCATTTTTATTAAAAATATATTGCTGCCAAACAATTGTTTAATTAATTTCTTCTATGGCCTAATGATATTTATATTTAATTAATTTATTTTTTAAAAATATTTTAACAATAATCTGGACATTAATAATATCACATAAATATATAATTTTTATTTGTTAAAATTATAACAATGTTCATATAAATATGCAAAATGATTGATGATTGTTTAAATCTGATCTCGTAACTGTGCCACCTCTATGAACATTTCGCTGTCAATTCTGCTAAAGGTGTTTAACACACTCTCGTCGATAACAAAATGGTTATGGGCCCAGCCCACGCCGTTTGTAAAGGTAGGCTACGCAGTTCTCCCAAGTCACGCAGTACTTCCAGTTCTAAACTAATTCCAGTTCTTTGTTAATCCAGTCTCGATTAGCTGTTGGTGGAATAGTAGTTAGGAGGCAGAAGAGATGGAGGTTAATACTTCAATTCCAGTTCTGACGCCAAATAACTGGAAAACGTGGAAGCGTGGCATGCAAGTCATACTTGTGCATTATGGATACTGGCAATTTATTATAAAGACTGAACCAGCGGATCCGGATGTGGGGTCAACCTACAAGGAAAAGTATGATTTCCAGCTAAGAAAGGATAGAACTTTCACTTTCATCTATACAAATATCAGTCCTGAACTTAAAAGTCTGATTTCCGACACAACTGATGGTGCAGTAGCGTGGAAGATATTAAAAGACCATTTTGAACCTATGACAAGAGCATGAGTAATCCAGCTACTAGATGAATTTTTTGGCACAAAGTATCAACCATTAGAGGATGTTGGCATCTTCCTATATCGGGTAAAGACAGCGGCATCTAGGCTACAAGAAGCAGGTCATAAAGTGGACGACCTATACCTAGGATTCCAAATGATTAGGTATCTTCCTCAAGAATTCCAGTCAACAGTTCAACAAATATACAGATGGAAAGACGGGGAATTTACGGCCTGCAAGATAAAAGCGGAACTAATACTTGAAGCCAACCGATTACAGCTCATGAAGCAAGATCTGGAGAAAACGGAGACTGTTTTCCTCAGCAGTGCTTCAACCTCTAGGACATCAAGTGCAGTTCCTGGCGGCGCTGATGCAGTTCCTAGAGATGCAAGTGGTAATAAATGGTACCAGAAAGAGGACGGTAAGGTATTTGTTAAACAGAATAAAACTACAAAAAGGTCTGTTAAGAAAATAGGTCCTTGCCTTCTGTGCAAAAAATATGGCCATCTTAAGGTAAATTGTAAGGATAAGAACACTCGTCAAAAGTCCCTTAACGAAAATTTTAGCACAGAGTTTAGAATAAAACTAAAGTTTAGTGAGGCAGAATGCAGCTTAACAGAACTAAATTCTCAGTCAGAAACCAGCTGTAACTTATCTGAGGAAATCTCGGATAAAGAGGCTTGGGTAATAGATACGGCTGCAACGACCCATTTTTGGAATGATAAAAGCTTATTTTTAGATATTAGGCCAGTTAATGATATGCAAATGTTGTTAGCCATAGGCAATAAAGATTGTCCGGTAGAAGGGATCGGAACAATAAGATTTTTAGTTAAAAATAAAGATTCTTTTAATGAAATAACTTTGTCTGACGTTTTATATAATCCCAAGTTGAGGAAAAAAGTTGTTGTCCGGTTCTAGGTTGGAAAAGAAATCGTGGGTTCTAAAGGTAAAATTCACGTTTATGATAAAGATTGGAATAAGTTGTTCTTGGCTGTACTCCGTGAAAACTTGTATTTCTTTAAACCTACGAAGTATATTACTCCAAAGCCTAAAGAGATAAATTCTGTTAGTAATATAACCAGTAAAACAAAGAGTGAATGAATGAAAATTTGGCACGAACGATTTTGCCATATTAATAACGAATACCTTGTGAAAACTAGCAAAAATAATTGTGTGAGAGGTCTCCCGAGTTTAACTGATGATAGATCTCATTGTATTCCATGCAAATTAGCCAAATCTAGGCGAGTTTCATTTAAAGAGACGGGGGCTGTCAGATCAAAACGCCCATTGGAGTTGCTGCACATGGACCTTTGTGGCCCAATGCCAGCATTGAGTCAAGGCGGAAATAAATATTTCTTTACAATAATAGACGATTATTCCAGGAAAGTTACGGTATTTCCAATTAATAAAATGTCTGATGTATTTCAAACGTTTTTGAGATTTCAGAGACGTGCAGAACGCTTTCTAGGTAGAAAAATATTATCAGTCAAGACTGATGGAGGACTAGAATTCTGCAATAAAGATTTAGACAACTTTTTAGAACAACAGGGTATTAATCATGAGAAAACAAACCCGTATACACCCGAACAGAATGGTGTTGCAGAAAGGTATAATTTAACAGCTTTAGATGGAGTTAAAACATTACTAAAATCTAGTGGTGTAGCGCAAAAGTTTTGGGGCGAAGCTTTACTTTGCTTCACATATACTTGGAATAGGGTTTGTCACAAAGACGGTAATAAAACTCCTTTCGAAAAATATTCAGGTAAAAAGCCATCGGTATCGCATATTAAACCTTTTGGCTGTTTAGCGTATGTTTGTGTGCCAAAACAAATTAGAAAGAAACTAGATATGCGAGCCAAACTAGGTATTATGATGGGTTATGCGTTGCATACAAAGGGTTATCGGATATGGTTGAGAGATGAAAACAAATTAATTGAAACCATTAATGTACGGTTCGATGAGAATACTAAAGGAGTTGACGCAAGCCAAAATTCTAATCAATACACCAAGTTTAATTTTACCATCTCAAATTACTCTGATGATGAGGGCGATTTTGATACAGTAATGGATTCACTATCTGGTCGTTTAATTCCTGAAACGAGTTCAGAATCTCCCTCAACATCACGTGAAGAACCTAGTGCATCCACCGATAGTAGTTTAATCCCATGTTCAGAGATTAAGTGGATTCGAAAAATAGGGCGAGAAGTAACCGGAGCAGGTATCTATTATGGTATCGAAGGTAAAGCAACCCGTTTGAAGTCGTTTAAGGAAATAGAACGGTATTGTAGAGAACACAAAATTAATTTTGATAAGAATTTGTTTGATTTCCGTGGGGAAAATACAAAATCCGAGAAACTAACAGATTCAGATGAAGGTCAGCAAGAAGCTAATGTAGTTGAAGTAAAAATCCCTACTTGTTATCAACAGGCAATTAGATCCAGAGAATCATCAGAATGGTGTGATGCAATGGATAGGGAAATCAACGTAATGATCGAGTGTAAAGTTTGGGATTTGGTTGATCCCCCTGAAAACACGAAAGTGTTGGGAAATCGTTGGGTTTATACTCTTAAACGTGATGAAAATAACAGAGCTGTTAGATTCAAGGCACGGTTAGTGGCACAGGGTAATACACAATTAAAAGGAGAATCTTTTGACGAGGTGTTCAGTCCAGTCGTTAACTTTTCTATTATAAGACTATTTTTCAGTATGTATGCATGTTTATGGAAATGGACTCATATTCAAGTAGATATAAATAATACCTATTTATATGCCAATTTAGATGCAACTGTATATATAAGACAGCCAACGGGATATGAAAGAGAACCACATAAAGTTTGTCTACTACGAAAGGCAATATACGGTCTACATCAAAGTGGCCGTCAATGGTATTTAAAGTTGGAAAATATGTTAATTAAATTAAAATTTAAGAAGTTAGATTGGTGTAACTGTATATATAGTTTTAAAGATAATGTAATTCTATTGTTTTATGTGGACGACATAATAGTTTTTAGTAAAGAAATTCAAAAGGTTGATTTTGTATTAAATTTACTGCAAGACAATTTTGATCTAAAAGTATTGGGTAGAACGAAGAAACTTTTAGGGATAGAGTTCGGAGAGCAAGGAAATGATTTGTTTATACACCAAAAGTCTTTTATTGAGAGAGTTTGTAGAACTTATGAGAAATATAAATTTCCAGTTAGTTCCCTACCCATATCAAAAGGTCAAGTTCTTTCTAAACTTGATTCACCTAAGACTAGCGAGGAATTGTTAAACTTTCCATATAGAAATTTGATAGGTTCTTTGGCAGTTATTGTTCTTCGAACAAGACCAGATATCATGTATGCAATAAATGTCTTGTCTCACTTTCAATCCAACCCTGGTATAAAACATTGGAATTGTTTATTGAGGTTATTAGGTTACTTGAAATATGCACAGAATTACATGTTGGAACTTTCAAAAGTTAAATATTTAAAACTGAGATGCTTTTCAGATTCGGATTTTGCAACAAACCGAGATGATAGAGTATGAATGGGAGGTTTCATAACCTTTATTGACGAAACTTCCATTTCATGGCGAACTTTTAAACAAAAATCAGTTAGTCTATCTACTATAGAAGCCGAGTATGTTGCTCTTACAGAAGCGGCAAAAGAATTTATATGGCTAAAGAATGTATTGAATAATGAAAGCTTAAATTTAAAAGTAAACGAAAATATAATGTTTTTGTGATAATCAAGCCGCGATAAGTTTCTCGAATTCACCTGTCGAGAACTATAGGACGAAACATATTGACGTCCGTTACCATTTTTTTGAGAAATTTAATTCATGACAATGTATTTAAAATTCAATATGTTACCACTAAATTTAATTTGGCAGATATACTCACTAAACCTATGGTTAAGGATAAATTATTAGAATTTTGTAGAAACATCTTTTCTACTTAAGATAAAGGAATTTTTTTTGTTAGTAAAAATTGATTTATCTTGTCCCTTGCAATGCAAAGATGTAAATTTTTGGAGAGTATTTTCTGTTTTCAACTGAATAATAATTTCAACTAAATTGTGTAATTGTATAATTGATGATTTGTAAGGGATCCTGGTGCGGAAATTGTAAAAAGGGGGCCGCTTGTTAGACATTTTGTAAAAATTTAGCAATAAATTTATTTTTGGATCCGGTGATAGTAAAGTCCCTGGGTATTTTTCCAATTCCATACCATGATCTCAGGTTTATTCGAACCCGATCGGTGCGCGTTTAGTCATCTGCGGTTTGGCAATTCTTTGAATGCAAATAAAACGTGTTTTCTTTTTTTTTATACGCAACTACGGTGACGGTTTGTTGAAATGTTTTTTTGCCAGTTGGAGATGAGAACGGGAGAATGATATACGTGCACGAGATCGGGTTATATTTTCTGGCAATGTTTTTCGTATTAGAGAAGTATCTTTTAAACTTATTTTATTGTTTTGATTACTCCAGTGAAGAGTATTATGATTTGGATTAATAATAAATCATTTTTAAGAAAACCTGATCTCGTAACTGTGCCACCTCTACGAACATTTCACTGTCAATTCTGCTAAAGGAGTTTAACACATTCTCGTCGATAACAATGATCATATTCCAACTGTCTAGAAGATGCACCAAGGTGGAAACGATTGCGTCGGGTGATACCTCCAGGTGTTTCCACCAAGTTGGATCGACTTTATGTACATGTACAATATGCACATAATATGACAGAATTATGCCTGTCGTTCTTTGAAAACTGTAACTCAGAAATGTAAAGCGAATTTGATAAAAAATCTGATACATACTTACAATTTTGGCGAATATGCAAAATATTATTACTTTGTTTGTTCCATTTTTTAAAATTATCGTGATCACATAGAAACAGAGAGCTACAATTCCAAAAATGTTTCTTTTCGACTCAATACAGTCAACAAAGTGAAAAATCCTAAAATCTACAGGTTGAATTTTTTGATGATTGCAATACTTTCTATATATATCTGCTAGTTTGAGAAAATAAAGACAGAAAATATAGCAGTGAAGTACATAGGGTATGTGGCCATCGAGTCTTAGTATGACGTTTTCGCCCCTTGCGGTCATTAGTGCCTTAGAACGTGTAAATGGCGCCCAGTGAAAAAAAAACATTTCTTTTTGCTCCAACATATTGGGCATTCAAAACTGAGAAAATCTTACTGCCGTTTAGTCTCCATGACGCGTCATGGCTATAGTTATAGACAACTATACCACTGCCCTTTGTTGCTATGCCACTGAGAAACAGATGCCTAGCAAAATACCATTCTTACAACAAAAATAATAAAAAGACGCTGAAAGTAGCATCTATGACGAATCCACAATCCACACAAGGTAGGGATGGAAATAATTGATTGGAAGCCTCCTACTGTGGTGTTGATTTTGTTCCCCAAAAAAGTTCTATTTAATCCGTAGGTGTCTTGTCCATCAACTGCTTCATGCCACGGGGGTGAATATTGCAAGTATGCATAACAATAAGAAAGAACATTTTGACTCATTTCTAAGAAAAATAAAAACAATTATAACTGTCCTTACTAAGTCGATATCATAAGAAAAAAACCCAAAAAGAGTAATAAAGATTGAATTTTTTGATCTGGCAAGAGCTCGCAACTCCAGCAAATGAGATCTCACAGTATTAATCCTTATCGGGTTGAAATATAATATTTCAAGATAAGAACGGAATATTAATATGAATACACAGTTTGAAGTGCCATTATAAATCAAAATACGACCAATACTCAAAGGAATAGTAGAATAACGAACAATAAAGTTAACTTTATTCATTATATTTCAGTGGCAAAACACAAAATACATTTTGTTACATAATAGTAAACAATGGAGGCGAGTCAGGAATGCTTTCTCCCACACCCCCGGGAGAAATTAAATTTTATTTCATCTTAACTCTCTGAAACGAAGATTTATAAAAAGAATCAAAGGAATCCGGCAAAACAATCTAATTTCGTAGCTAAATTTTTAAATTTGTTGTCTACCTTCTATACTCCCAGATACTTTTAGATGTCTATAATTTTTTTGCCACCGCTCCCCCTTATACTTATAACTTCCAATCGCGGCTACTGATGCTAATAACAAGAATGCATGAAGTACTTGTTTTTCGTCAGTTAAAAGTATAACAGAGCAATAATTCCCAGATTAGCAAACAGCATGTTTTCTTTCTCCATAGCCGATTTCTTGCACGTTTTTTGGCTAATAATCAATAGTTTTATTCATTCAGAATAGGTTTTAAAGTTCCTAAAAACGTTTTTTCTATTAATAAAAAGTGCAAAATATTTAATTTGAGCTCTTTTCTGCAAATTAGAAATTAGAGAAAAGGTTGAAAAAGAACAAATCTTTCAAATTTATGAAACTTTATCGTAGTTGCGGCACCTCAAGATATGTTCTGCTTGCCAACAAATTTTATTTTTCTCTTTTTTGCATCAAAAGGCAACTTTTGCTCACTACTACAAGTTAAAAAGAGAAAAAAGTAGTTCTTTTAGTCCCAACCTAAAAGACGTATCAAAGTTTAGGCAAATTCTGTCAGAAGGTTGATAGTATTTTGGTCTGTTTAGTTGTGGGCATATGGATGCGATAATTCGAAAACCCAAAGATTAGAGAAGTGAAATTTAATATGGGGTCCTATCACCAAAATCGTACAACTCTTTCAAATTTTGAGCCCAGTCAGAGGAAAGAAAGACATTTGGAATCTGTATTTGGATTTCTTCACTTACTATAAAGTATAAAATGCATCAAATTGGGATAATACATGAGAAAATCATTGTAAGAACATTCCAGCTGATTAACCCCTTAGCCGGTTTGCCCGTACGTCGTCCGTGCATCGCATTATTGCAATTTTAAACTTATAAACTAAAAAAAGTCATTCACGGACGTTATAATTCGACACAAAAAATATACTGAATCCATTAACTTTTAAAATATCTTTTAGGTTCTCAAATGAATTAAAATGACAACGCATTCCCAAAATATAACGTGTCATTTAACTAGAAAATTGAGAAAAATAAGCATTTAGGGGGTTAAAACTACATTCTTGCAACGGCACAGACAGAGTAACAAATAAGTATAGGGGTCACTCTTGTGGTTATCTACCAGTAAAGTTATAAAACCCTTTTGCATATGTAGCAAAGAGATCGAAAGCTCCGCTATTTGACTTTCGATTGCAATACTGTTCGATAAAATCGCAGTAATGCCTTTGAAGAAAGTTGACCAAATGCTGATTGGTACAAACCCATTTTAAAAGGAAAGGTATTGCAATTTCACTCAGCCATATCAGTCGCATCAAGTTCTCAAAACTAGGATCTACGAAAAATGATTCAAAACTAATAAAAAATGGACGGCGAAGCAAACTGAAGAAATCAGATTTTCAGAGGTTTCAGAAAATGGCATCCAAACCGGATCCATCAACAGAGGCAAGCATGGCTAAAACTCTTAACGTGAGCCAGCAAGTTGTAAGCTGTCAACTAAAACATACGTTAAAGAAAAAAATGCCATAAAAAAAACCTAAATCTCATCACTTGAATGAGAGATCGGTGCAGATTAGGAGGAAACGTCCATGGCCACTCTACAAGTTTCTCCGTAAGAACAGATGGCGAAAGTTCATTACAACTGATGACGCTTGGATCTATCTACCCAATACCAATGCTAAATCTAAAGTTCAATATCTTAGCCGTGACCAGAACAGGCGAGACTTGACTACGTCAACCACGGTGACTCATCCCAAAGGCGTGATGGGTATTTGCTCCAATGGTGTTACCAAACCACGGTTTGTGCAACCTGGGCCAAAATAAATTCTGAGTATTACATACAGAAGATATTAAAGCCCTTTCTTAAGAATGATTACTGCAGATTGTACCCAAATGGGGATGTTGTTTCCCATCAGGATTCTGCCCCATCGCATGCATCTAGGGTCACCCAGAAATTCCTCACGGATCAGCAAGTGCAATTCCTGAGGCCAGAACAATGGATGCCAGACAGTCCTGACGCTGCACCATGTGACTATTTCCTATGGGGAGATCTGAAAAACAAACTGAATGAGCGAAGAATTTCTACGGGAGGGACTTTCAAGAGGCTATTAGAGAAGAGGTGAAGAAAATCCCTCAGGAAATGATTTTACGGGCGTTGAAATCATGGCCGAAGCGTTGTAGACAAATCTATTATGCCGAAGGTCGACATATTGAGGAGCATCGCTGCATTTGTGTAATAACGTTTGGAAATAAAAACCTTCAAAAATTATCCCTATACTTTTTTGTTACCCTGTATCCAGAGTACATGATTTTACTTTGTATTTGCCATATTATTACTCACAAAAATGCCGATGTATATAAAAGTATAGAAATAAAAAGAGAAATATATATTAAACATCAAAATTAAACAAAATGAAACTCATTTCCTGTGCACTAAATCTTCAAAGGAATTTAGTTTCCTTTATAGATTAGTCATCTACACAACGTGCTACAGAAATGATTTCTCTTATTCTTCCATGAAATAATTCCATGAATTATTCTTCTCAGAAATAATTTAATAAATAACCTACAGAATGAAAGAGACATTTACTGGATGTCGTCTCCATTTCAATTTTTATCATTAAAAGGTAACTTTTTATTAAACAAATCTCCGAGTCTCTTATAGATGTAATATTTACCTAAATAAAGAAAATAAATATACTAGAATCGGAAAAATTAGCAAGAAATGAAGAAAAAACTAAAAAAAACTAAAATAGCAAAAAAAGATAAAGTACTCAAAATGCGTCTGGTACGCTCAAACGCAACACCTTCCAGGAATGCAGCGACGATAATACAAAATTAACTAACAAAATAAAAATCCATCATAGAGCAAGAAACAAAACGGTAATAGATGAAAAAAAAAACAATTAAAAGAAGAAGAATCCGGCAGAGAACTTTCTCAAAGGTCACTCCACGCTAGGATTCTAGAAATTCAGAATTGGGATAATTATTTCTGTTTTTTCTGTATGTATTACCGTTTCGTTCTTCGCCTATGATGGATTTTAATTCTGTTATTTAATATTATATTAAAAAAAATAAACATCGACTGGAGAACAGATAGCATGGAATTCATTTTGCATCCCACGTGTCAGGAGTTTTGAATTATTATTTTATAATACTACACCTTCAGATAAACTTAATGGTGCAATTCAAATAAGAAAATAAACAGACACACCGAAAGCAACTAAAATGTTACCAGTTAACACGAGATCTCGTAATGATCATCATTTCATCAACCAAACCATGATTTCTCGCCAATAGTATTTTGACATCCATATCAAACGTTGAGAAAATGAAGGCACATGACAGAATCTTCTGATCTGAAAAAGCTGGAAAAAAAACTTCATTAAAGGATGAAATAACGGAATTATATTGATATTTCAAGAACCTGAACTAATTATCAGTAGTTTGTCAACAAACGTGAACGAATCCATCCAAAATTTCAATAACCCTCTGATGCCCAATTATTTTAAACTTTTAGCTATCATGTTAGAAAACTCATCCTTCAAAGGAAATGAATCGATCTTTTTTGTATTTATTTATCTTTTGAAATCTTAAGAACACTTTATCCATGGTTGTTTAAGAAAATATACTTATAAATACGAGCTATCTGCTTTTGAACTCAACATGAAAGGCGGAAAACTATGTTTGCGTCGTTAGCGGGAAGTCTGGGATCATTTATATTTTAGACTCATGAAATCTTAATGGAAAGATTAAATAATCTGCTTTAAATCTCAAACTTACATTCATATATTTGGGGCTTAGGTATATAATTGCAATTATTCTCATTTATAAACCACAAATAATGCAATAAAATATATGGAAGAAATTATTGCTGCGTATACATGTTACAAAACTCTCCAGCTAATTCAGAACATTTATACGAAATGTGATGCATGATACATAATTTTATTCATAAAATTTTCATTCGTATATTTATAAAGGCAATCGATGTGAAAGAAATAACATACGAACACCTATCGCTTGAGAGCTATTATGCATATTCATTAACACAACAAAAATCTTTTCCTCGATGTTCTTGACTCAATGCTGTGCTTTATTTTTTTGATAAATACAGTTTGTAATGGATTGGGTTAATGACTATATCTCTTGTAGACATATGGTTTTAGAGAAATTGCGAACTTACTAACTAATACTAATACCTAATCAATATAATTCTCTGAATAATATCTTCAAAAAATGGAGAATAATATTTTGAAAATATAATAAAATTGAATGATATCTTAAAATGAAATATCTTCAAATTAAATAAATAATCGCTCGCCTTTTTATATTCCAATGGCGTAATTAATCTAACGCCGCCCAACCGGGGCTCCAAATTTGGCAAAAAAGTTGAATTTAAAGCCAGAAGCGATGATTTTGTTCTATGACGGCCATTTTCTTAGAAATGAAGCAGTAAGCCAGATTAACCAATACATAAACCATTGAATTAAAAAGTTTCACGTTTTTCACATCAATATAGCTTAAATAAATACAGTACACATATTTGCAAAAACTTACAGTAGATTTATTATATTATTTTTCGAAAAGTTGACAGGAATAACTTCCCCCGTTCCTTCCTTCCGTTTGATGCGCCATCATCAGGCTTCTGAATGCAGTATCAATGAGTTGTTTTTCTCATGATCGGTAAGCTAAATCTACCGCGCCTGGACCAAGAAAGCTGCACGCGACAAATGGGATAATTTAATGACTATAAGACTTTTAGACATATGGTTTTAATATAATTGCTAGAAAAATATTATCGAATTCTAGAAGCGATTTCATTTCTTTAAGCATGTATTAGATCGTTCCTATAAGAACTGAATTAAACATCTAAACTATCTTTAATTTTTCAATGATTAACAATTTAAAACTGGCAGCATTAACATTATTATTATCGAATCTATCGAGCTATCAATATGGCGATTTTCAAATCTTAACTGTGTCATGTTGTAAATAAGTATATATCAGCTAAAATATTATGAATGTGCGTGCTAAATGTAGAATAAATAGGTTTTTATAAAGTTCCGCCAATTCATTCATCCCAAATAAGCGACCTGCCACCTTTAAATCACAACAACATATTTACTGGTAAAATTTAATGACTATTAATTGATGAGATTGAATGGAGTGGGCCATTTTTGATGTTAAGTTATCAATGGGATTAACACTTTAAGTGTATTTTAGTGAACAATATTTTAGAAACTGATTGTCAGAAAATTTCTCAGTTTGATTCTCTGTTCTCGAAAATGCAACATCTAATGAGGTGAAAGCTTTTGAATGCTTGAAGCATCTTGAAAGCTTTTCAATGCAGTTATTATTTCCAAGAAAGCAGTTAGAATTTCTTCGCCTCAATTCTTCAAAAGCTGACTCCCAAAAGATAATTTTAAACGAATTTCAGCGAAGACTAACAGCAAAACGTCCCACACAGAGTTGCGCGAAAACTTTTTATTTCAAGATGTTGTTCAAAGGTAATTCAAAATAATTAGCTCTCCTTTCTACTTAGTAAGCATAATAAATATTCGGTTGAAAGGGAAAGAAAAAGCCCGCCGTGTTAATTAATGCTTGCTTTATTTAGTAAATACTGCAGAACGTCATAGAATATTGGTACAGAAAATTTGTTCATGACCAAACTTTTTGAGCCTAAACTGTTTAAATTCAGATCGAACTAATTCTAAAATTGGGGTTACGAAGAAGGCAGAAAATCGATATCATTGTAATTTAAAAAGATTTCTTACTGCTATAAAGATATATTGTTCATTCTCCAATGAATGAGAAAGAAGAGTTTTAATAATTTTTTTAAATGTGCACATAATTAAAATGATACAATTTTATTTTCTTCGGAAATATAATATCTTGTTTCGAATATGCCAATATATATCAACATAAATATGTTTACAAAGGATAGAAGAAAAAACAATCCCCAGTGTTTAAATTCCATGTTTTGTTAAAACATTTATTTACCAGGAAAACATATAGATAATAAACCAATAACAATAGCTCACTGATTATTTCCAACTGCCAGTGAAGCAGAATAAATGTAGTATGGCTTCAGTATGGAACATTATGGACGTTCTCATCTGAATTAAGCTACAATCAAACGTAAACTTTTTCTCGTATACGATATTTTTGAATAGAAATTATTGTGATTTTCAAAACATTCGACATTACCTTTATCACGAACTCCTCTTTTAGACCTCTTTTAATTTAATAAGCAAATTTTTGAAACAATTTTTATCATGCCATCTGCGTGCATATGACCATGATAATTCAACAACAGAAGTAACTAGAGAGATGAAATTTATTATGTAAACTATGCCCATTTTGCATACGTTTGGTCTGCAACTGAAAATTGTAGATCTGTATCAAATTTCGGACTGAGTCCGTCACATGGTAATATATGTTTCTATCCTTGTGGGGGCAATAAGGTAACCCAAAAATAGAACAATCCAGAGCTGTGAAAGTTGTAATATGATTTTAAGATCTAAATCTTGAAAATGTATGAAATTTTGGACAATACCGGAAAAAGAGAAAATTTTACATAGTAAAGGGTGAGACACAAATCTCCATACAAATAGTGAAATTAGTGTCTAGTGTTTATTTTATTCGAACAAATGATATCATATGATGCTACAGTTGCAGTATATGTTCCACATGTGTCCCTTCGATGTCGATACACAATGACAGTGGCTCTAACAATCAATCATGTCACCCCAACCTCAAGTGTTATAAAACCAGTTGGATGGATGAGTACAACCACTTCCACCATAGGGCCTGAGATCCCACGAGAACGCTATACCCCGAACAACTTTAAATTCCCCCTCCTCCATGATTTAAACTTATTTAAAAACCACAATAGTTACACTAACCATGACTTTTACAGTCCAGCATCCAATATGGATTGCTATCTATTAAGTACCCGGTATTTTGTTTGTTTCTTTTATTTATTGAATACAAGATAAAATGTTTAAAAACAAATTATTTTAGATCATTAGTAATATTTATAAACCGATTTTTTTATTGCTTTTGTGTGAAGAGTCGTAAGTCCAAGAAAATCATCTTGAACAATTGAACATCTTCGTTTTCACTCATTATTTTCTGAAGGTACTTTGAAATTTGATTTCCGGCATTTGTTTTAAAACCTAGACGGTAAATCAACGGGTCCGAAATCTTTGACAGGGTCAATCGATGAAAGGCTAAGTGGCTGTGGAAAATGTCAGTAATTGGCTTCAAGAGTATTGACTGTCAGATCCCCACAATAGGCAGAAGTATACTAAGTAAGGATCAGCAATATCTACTCGATATTTCCATGGCAATGAAGTCGGGAAACGGTAAAGAGGATTTGGCTGTATGAGATCCTGGTCCCTTGTCACACTCGAGGTGGTTGACAACAGCAAATAGAACTCTCAGATTGTACTTAAGTGAAGAAAGTCCCACACCTGAACTTCAAGAAATAGTTGTATTTATTTTGAAGTCTTACGTGCCAATATGGTTTAGTATTAAAACAAGTAAATACTTTACAGAGGGACCAAAACTTGTGAACCAATCAATGCAATCTTCAAGGTACCAGCCTGAAGATCTACGTAATCTTGTCGACCCTGTGATCAAACGAAATGGCTTTTTCGCTCATCCAGAACATTTAATGTTAGCCATGACACAAAATAATACAAAACTCATAAGAGTGCTCGCACTTCGACGAATTCTAAAGGCGAGGCAGTTAGATCAAAAGAGAACAACTATGAGAACATTCAAGCCGCCAAAACTCAATTTCAAGGATCAAGACTGCTCGGAAATAATTAACTGGATGGACTGTGATTTATCTTCTCCCCCATTATTAAAAGATAGCAGTGACGATGAGATTAAGTCACATATTCAAAGTGACTCAGTCCCTAATTGGCATATACCATTCAAGATATGCCCAGTTCACAAAAGCAGTTGAACGATGTGTGAAGCTCGTGACAGAAGCCTCATAAAAGTTTGCGGAGATGAGTCTAGGGATGGTTTTATCAGAACATCACTGCTGTCAAGGTCAACCATGCCTAACTACGCCCATGAATCATATTTCAGAGTACCTTCAGCTAAAAATGAGTGAAAACGGAGATGTTCAATTGTTCAACATGATTTTCTTGAACTTACGACTCTTCACACAAAAACTTAGTTTTTTCAATAAAAAATATTTTTATAAATATTACTAATGGTCTAAAATAATTTGTTTCTAAACATTTAAACTTGTGTTCAATAAAGAAAAGAAAAAAAAAACGCCAGGTAAGTTGGTAGTATTTTTTTCCTTTGAACTCTAATCTACCTTTATTTTTAAATTTTTTTCAAAATTTCATTAAATTTGAAGGCAATTCACGACCGAAAGATGTTGATGGATTTAAATAATATTTAAACATTATTTTCTGTGGTTCTAATACTTAAGAATTTGAGCTATTACATTCGGGAAGAGGCCCATTTAAAAATGTTAAAAATTATCGTAAAAATGTGAATTTTTCCAAATTTTAGCAAACTTTAGAACACATGCGCGACCAGAAGATATAAACCGATTTTATTTCTTTTTCACCCCTTTCTAGTCTCCCCAATTCGCAACTTTTCCGCGGTATTACGACTTGAAAAAAAAATTTGAATTTTTTCGACCCACCCTATTATTTACGTCTGTACACTCTAATTTCTTTTTTATTTATCTACAATACTTATTACAATTCTTAAAATTTTGTCTGCAATACTTACTTATTGTATTAATAACTCATTTACTGCTATTTATAATTTATAATCATTATTCATTACATTAATTACTTATTTATATTACTTATTGTATTAATACTTGCATAATATTACTAATAAAAATTTGTCTATAAGCGTTGTTTCTTTAAAAAAACCCCCAAAGTTATTCAAGAACCAGTTATTTTGAGCTTTTTTAACCGCCCGGTTACTCCGGAAGTGAAAAAAACCGGTATAACTGAAAACCGGTTATTTTTGCATTAACCGCCATCCCTAAATATGATGAATGAGAAGATGCGAAAAAAATCACCTCAAACGAAGAGATTAAGCAAAATAATAACGAAAGCTGAAAACTTTTCCTTACATATACCTTTTGATGAAAGGACAATAGCGTGAATATGTTAAGCGAAAATTTTCATAATTTAAACAAGCGCCGGGAGATGCAAAATTCTGACACAAACAAGATGGATTGCTGGAGCCTCAAATTTAAGCTATTTCGAGCACAATTAAGCAGTTACTTTCCCCAAAGAGAAACTAGCTTGTGAGACAGCTATTAATTACATACAGGAACTCGGATCTCTTCTTTACTGCAGTTTAGAGCAAGAAAATTCAAGTCCGGACATTCTTGGGTTGCTAGTCTTCTAAAGAATGGTATTGAACTCACCGTACATCAATTTGCCCAATTTCAGGGATGATTTATGGAGAGATGAAATTGAAGCTCTGCACTTCAATTCTTGTTCTAAAGTTTTGTAAGTCATGACTAACATCATCCTATCAGTGTTTAGATACTGCACGATCATTTAACCTTCCAGGAGACGCGCGTATGAAAGACATACTTATATCGTTCATCGTCTTACATAATTATAACGTGTACTTTAACAAAATTCAGTCTAACGTTTACTTATTTAATCTGTATTTATTAACTCCATACTAAACAACTGTTATATAAATAAGAATTTTACACAAATTTAAAAAAAAATATATAAGTATGGAATATGATGCGCGATATAAGTATCTTCCACATACGCGCACCGGCTGGAAAGTTAATGACTCATAGTGATTTGACCTTGCAGTCAGGCGGGTCTGGGGATATTTGTGAATATTCAGTAAAATATTACTGTAAAGCCTCTGAATGTACATTTGAGCAAGGTTTGAACCAAAATTTTTTGAAATTTGCATATAATGATTCCTGGGAATTTATTATCAATTGTGTTTGAAAATTAAAATATGGCTATACAGTGAAACATGTGCATAACGATGCTATTTATAACAATAAACATGTCTACAACTATATTTTCCTTGGTCCCGGCGAAATTCCTATTTACTCAATGAATTTTCAATTTGCCTACAACGATAAGCACTTTTCGGACTCACCTGTCTATAATGATAATTTTACCTCCTTAGAAAGCTAGTTCAGAACGATTTCGGGCTTTTTCTTGGAAAAGACAACTTATGGACAAGAATATCAGATAACAAAGGAATCGGGAGGAGGAGGCTAGGAACTGGAACCTGTTGCATCAAGGGGATACCAAAGGGGGCTATTGATTGAAAGGTAAACAAATTTTAGTTGCCTCGGACTATTGTGGACAATTATCTTGTCCTCTGGATTGACCATTTCTTCCTTGAAATTCGCTTTTGATGAGTTAACACATTGAATCTAGGATGGCGCGGCGTAAAACATTGGCATTTGATGAAAATCTACAAATAACTTCGTAAATCGATCAAGAACTAAAGCAAGTCGATGCTGCTAAAAAATATGGGAGTTTTCAGTCGACGATAGGAACTATATCGAAAAAAAGAAACGACATTGAAGATGGTGTGGGAAAAAAGTAAAGTAGATAGCAAACGTAAACGATTGACAAGTGCCATAAATGAATATGCTGAAAAAGATTTTAACTAAAATTCACATTTTGAAGTTCTTAACAATGTTTAAATGCAAAACTATATGTCAGTATATGAAATTGTATATCGCATACGTTTATAAATAACAGTTTATATAAGCAGCTATTTTATGATGAATCAATAAGCGCAATAGATTATGTTAGCACATTAATACATGAACCCACACATAAACATTGGAAGCGCAAATCGTCCAACTGTTATAACTGTCATAACCTGTCTATAACAATATATTTTCTACGTCCCTGCAATCTCGGCATAGACAGTTCTTACTGTATATTGAGATAAACTTGTGGGCGAAAGCTAAATTCAAAAAGCTATTTCATAAGAGGAAAAGCAAATTGAAAAGCTTCGTCTTCTTAGAGTTTTGTTTTCTAAATGCCCGTTTCTGCACTATAAGTTTACTAACAAGGTGAAAAAACATTTACAGATCTCAAGTTCAATCAGGGATTTAAAGATGGCTCCTCTTTGAAAATACAGTTTCTCATTTATATATCGTTTCATCACAGTCCCAATTCCTTCCAATTCATTGTAATGATAGAGTACTTCATTTATGCGGAGGAAAGCTTTAGTTAAACGTTGTTTTCCACCGTTCAAAAATGTAAAAATTTCCTTCTTTCTTGCATGCGAATTGGGTTAAAGATATCATAACTTCGAAATTATTCACAATTGATGAATTAATAAAAAGCAAATCGTCTGGTGCTAATATAAGAGATTATGAAGTTTTTCCACCTTTCTATAAAGATGCAATGGAATTCAGTGAAAAAATTCAAACTTATCTTTTGTCAAAAAATAGTGAACAACTTTTAATGAACTTATTTCGATTCATAACGCTGTACTTAATAGTTACAGACAATCAGACGGCGGTTAAAGATTTTCATAAATAAACGTCTACCTGTTGTACATAAATCGTATAAGATAAGAGGCTCGTTCAATAAGTCCTTAGAAAAAGATAGAAAAACAAATTTTTTTGGGTAGATTTTTTTAAATTTTTCAACATAGTCTCCTTTTAGCTCGATACATTTTCCCCAGAGTTTCTCTAATTTTTTTAAGCCATTTAAAAAATAGAATTTCGGAAGGTCCTCAAAATAGGCATCTGTTTGGGCAATCACCTCCTCGTTCGACGTGAATCGTTTTCCACCGAGCCATTTGTTCAAGTTAGGAAAGTCAATGGGGGCCAAATCTGGTGAATACTGTGAGTGTTGTAATAATTCGAACTTTAATTCCATCGAAACTGCGCACGTGTGCACCCTTGCATTGTCTTGATGGAAGAGAATATTTTTCTAACCCAAATGAAGGCGTTTTTTCTTAATTTGTTCGCTCAATTGGTACAATAATGACGCATAATACTCTCCATTTATCGTTTGTAATTTTGCAAAGTAATCGACGTAAATTATTCCGCGTACATCCCAAAAAACAGTGGTCATCACCTTCCCGGCTGATTTCACCGTCTTCGCCTTCTTCGGATCGCTTTCAAAAACCCACTGTCTCGTCTGTTCCTTTGTCTCTGGAGTGTTGTTGTGTATCCATGTTTTGTCCACAGTTATGTATCGACGCAGAAACTACCCAGGAGTGCGACGGAAAAGCGCTAAACCAGCCTCCGAATTGATCACACGATTGCGTTTGTTCTCCATTGTGTAAAAACGCGACACCCATCTTGCCGAGATATTTTTCACACCCAATTTTTCATGCAAAATTTAAAACACTGTACCTTGGGATATGCCTGTGGCCTCAACTATTTCACGCACTTTGATTCGTCGATCACTCAAAACCATATCGTGGATTTTGTCGATCATTTAGGAGGAAGTCACTTCCATTGGACGTCCCAAACGGTTTTCATCATTTATGGATGCGTGGCCAGGTTTAAATTCATTTACCCAATTGTAAACAGTCGGAAATGCGGGAGCAGATATGCCATGAACTTCATTCAACTCGGCTTTGATCTCTTTCGGTGCTAAGCCTTTTAAATTGAAGTGTTTAATCACCGCACGAAACTCGTTTTTTATTCCATTTTTCTAAGTGAAGAAAAGTTTGTTGCATTAATCGACTATGAAAACTAAACCACGCTATGCATATAGCTGAAACTTTAACAGCAGTCTAGTGAGAGATGGCGCTTACTAGGAACAAACCTTTTTCAATACTATGAGCGCCATCTCTTGGATTTTCTAAGGACTTATTGAACGATCCCCGTATGTATAAATAGTAATCAAGATATAAAATAAGGCTGTAAGTTTTCTCTCTTTTATGATAAATATTTCATTTTAAAATTTAATTATTTATTTCCATAGTACATAGTATTATACTAGTACTATCTTAAAAAACTTTACTAATACTACTAATACTTTTAAATGAATTTGCATGAGCATTAAATTTGTAATAATCAAATTATTTTTATTAAAATTTTGATTATATACGTCTTTTTATTTATTCGTTGTTTTCAATTATCAATTATTTCAATTTTATTCGTTGGATTCAATTACAGGATTGGCGCAGTGAATTCGACGTGTATGAACTTAGAGTAAATCGATTCCACTGTTTGTGCAACTAATATGAAGCTTCGAGAACATTATTTTTTGTACTTCAGTGACTAAGTTTCTTCTCCATGAAATTGCTATAAAAATGAGATAACTTATTATGGATATTTAAGTTTAGAAATCATATCTAACAATATTATGCGCTAATTTGGCTGTTACGTGTTAGCTCTTACCTACCTCGTTTGAATTTTGTATTACATGATCTAATCACATGATTGTTAGCATTACTGACCAAAGGCAAACTGATAACGAAAGTTCATATTGTGCTTTCAGTAGAGACACAGCGTGTGATGTAACTAAAGAGGAGTCATAGTGTATTTGCAGTAGAGAACCAGCGTATGATGTAACAGATCGTGCCATTTCTAACTTTTCAGAAAGGTTCAGAAATGAATTCATCGAATCATTATGGTCAAAATTTCTAACAGCATTTTGCACTATATACATCTATTCTTTGTAAATAAAGATTTGGTCAGTATCTCACGATTTTTTTTATCTGGACCTAAAAAGCTGATAAAATTTGGCAATTTTTTTCCTTCTTACAAGCGGTACAAATGCTTTGACAGTACACAGTTCTGCAGAATGTGATTGATTTTGTTTTTCTTCTCGCGAAGCTGAATTACTCTTCTTTTAATCACTTGGAATAGAATTTTACTTTCTTGTTCCAATGTATTACTCTGTGTGCGATGAGTAAATTTATAACTAATAATGGAAGGCAAGAATATGAACCCTATAGGGTGGCAAACATGATGTGAGATATTACCTTCGACTGACTTAAAAAGAGGGAAAGCCATTTTCTATGACATCGTCAACGTCCAATCATGCTTGAAGTTTTTTGTACTCATTATTTTAAAGAGTTAACAATAAAGCTGCAATTGATCACTAAGACATCAAGAACTTTTAAATATGAAAAGTTCGTTTTGCATTAAAATGTTTAGGTAGGCAGTTTGCGACATTATAAACTGTCTTTTTTGTTAATATGATTATTTTTACTATCTTCAAGAGGATTTTAAGTTAATCCTTTAATGCCCGAATTAATTTAAGTCATAGATTTCGATAAATTTCTATTAAATTTGGTTTAATACACTAAAATTAAGCTAACTGTGACGTAAAGTTAAATTCGGAGAAGTTCTCTTTTTCTCTTTCTTTTTTATATTGGTTTTCTTTTTTATTTTTATTCGTAGAAATTCGTTTTTAAAAACATTTTCTGCATAAATAGTAACGATTTTTACTAAATAATAAAATATCGGAAAATAAAAATTATTTTCTAATCCCTTGTAGTACCTCAAAAATAAATTTAAAAAAAAATTAAAAAATCATAATGACAGAGTTTTGACTTCAAAATATGGCTAACTGGTGGCATATACCTGTTGAAAATTGTTTAGGAATTTCGGAATACATATTGACTTCAAAGGCAAAGCAGAAAAGAAACAATGGAATTCATTCGCTATAGCCACGGAATTGGTAATGTGACTATCCTTAAATGAAGAAGCTGGGCGTTAATGGGATAATTCTGATTTCAGTAAGACAAATGGTCACTTGCTACTTTTATTCAAATATACTTCAAATTCTATAATACTGTCAAAAACTTCAGAGCTTTTCGATAAACTTTCCAGTGGACGCTCCCTCTATACCAACATGAAAATTCACGCGTATTTCCCACGCAATACGCTATTGCAAAATATCAATTTTTAAATGAGTGATTGTTAAATAAGGCTGTATTTGGCTAAGGGTTAATAAGTTAAATTACTTTTTAAAAAAAATTAATTAAAAAGGAATGGAAACAACGTTAACATAAAACAGAAAAAACAATATAAATCCACTAAGGAATTAGCTGAATGACGTGAAAACAAAAGAATTGAAATTGCCGATTTTCAACTGAAAAATGTACATTTGTAATATAAAACTGCAAAGACAATATGGAAGTAAAAAAGCAGTTGAAATTTAGGTATAAAAGTAAGAAGTCTGTTTTATATTCATTTTACTGACTTAAGCTTAAACGGTTGAGAGTATCTCTGAAATACAAATAACAAATTTCCAGAGTCTCCTATTAATTCCTCGAATTCCAAACGATGACTAACAGTTCTTCGAAAGTAGCTGGAAAAATAGCCAAGATCATGCTTTCATAGCGCCTGCTGGTAAATAGATACGAAATGAAATTCTTCTCTAGTATATCTCTCATATACGCGCCCCCGCTGGAAGGCTAAGTGTAAACTAGACACTTTTATATGTACTTTTTAAGATTTCGGCTGCTACGATGGAGGAGGGGGTAAATAAGCAGATATCTCGGAAAACACTATTAAAAAGGAGAGGGGTCTGAAAGAAGAAGCATAAGTACTTATGAGTTGAAAACATGACAGGGGGAATAGTAATGGTCAAGACAGGAAGAATATAATTCTCCGGGAACTACTCATTATTGTTACAAAGTTAGATAATCCAAGAACTACTAGGCTGATTTTAAATGGCACTGAAACGTTTCTACTCACCAATTCAGGAAGGTTTGAATTAGTTTCCGGTTATGTTCGAAGGTTTGTTTCTTCTTCTATGGGGACAGTGATGATTACCGATATCTTAAAAAACCTTTGAAATATTTTATTCTCAGTGATTATGAAATTCTTGAATTTGCATGCTCTGATGAAGCACAGATCTTCATTTTATACAAATGCTTCGTATTAATTTGAGAGAGTATTATGCGTAAAAGAAATTAGTACAAAGAACTGATTACATATGGCGCTCAGACATTTCTACTTACTATCTGGTTAGGTTTGAAGGTTTTGTTTCATCCTACATGGGGACAGTGATGGTTACCTATACCGTCAAAGTTTTTGAACTATTTTATTCGCCATAAATATGACAGGGGGTATAGTAATCGTCAGGACAAAAAGAATATTATTCTAAGGGCAATACTGATTCCTGTTACGCAGTTAGTTAATCCAAGAACTACTAGGATGAATGCATATGGTACTGAGACGTTTCTCCTTACCAGTTCAGTAAGGTTTGAATTAGTTTCCGGTTTGGTTTGAAGGTTTGTTTCTTCTTCTATGGGGACAGTGATGATTACCGATACCTTGAAAAACCTTTGAAATATTATATTCGCAGAGATTATGAAATTACCGAATTTTCATGCGCTGATGCAGCACAGATCTTCATTTTATACAAATGCTTCACATTTTTTGAGATTGTATTATACGTAAAAGAAATTAGAACAAAGAACGCAAGTTTTTTTACAAAAAAGCAAAACACAGGTTAGGTATCATGAAAAAAAGTAATTTGAATATCGCACTGATTTCAAAACTGACTTCGATCGAAGATGCTACAGCATGGCAAAAACTTTGTTTCTAAAAAAATAATAAAAGAAAAAGAAATAACTGCGGAGAAACAAATCCTTATTTTTTATTCTCTTATTAATCGATTAAGAGATTATTTTTAGTAAGATTTTCCTTTTCTCATTTAAAGAAGTCTTCATAAGGGAAGTTTACATTTGCAGAGAAAGTTATAATTATTTCAGCGAAATGTTGTGACTTGATTTATTTTTTCTTCTTAAGTTTTGAAAGCTGTTAAAATGGAACTCTTACTTAGTCGGAATGGCCGGCTTAGCTCTTTTATATTGCTCCCCATTGATTGCTCAAGACAATTTGAAAAAAGCTATTTCAAGGGAGTATAAAGTTCAAATTAATAGTTTGCCAGCAAAATTGAAAAAAAAATCTGCAATTAAAGATTATAAGACAAGCTTAATGAATAGTTTTAAGCCATCTCGAACCGTATTTCAAAAGGAGTTTTAGCATTAAAACCAGATAAAAGAAATTTTATTTTTTTTCGTTGATGACTTTTTTCAAGCAACTAATTAGCGTTAAAAATGAAAAAAATATTTGAAAATACTTCAAAGAATAGTACAAGAAAACTTAAGGAACTCTTTAAAAGGCAAATCTTTTAAGAGGAGTCAAAAAACCAAAACTTTTGGTACAGTAGTTTAGCAAAGTGGTAGTCTGCTTTTAAGCTTGTACTGGAAAACGGAATTGTTTTTCCTATGACAGTAATTAACTCTCTTTAAAGTCGCATTTATTAATTTTAACATCAGACATTCAATATTAAATGTCACAAATAGAAAACAAAAATGAAAACACTAGAGAGTTTAACTTAACTATTACCAATGTAAATATAAGAGGTTTGGAAGAACACAGATTACAACCTTCGAATTTCAACTATAATTACCAGGAAATATTTACAGCCATTTATTTCCCAGGTAGCTACCGTTTTGCTTCAAGTGGACTCTTTGACAGCATCACCCCTCGTTTGATACCTTCTAACTACTAAATCACGATGTTAAAGCGATGCAAAAACGTAACAAAGAACCAAAAGTAACATATAACTTATTATTTAATCAAAAATCAACTATATATTAAGACGAAATATATCAATAAGGTGCTTAGAAAAGTAAAGAATGAGAAAATGAATCATTCAACTGAATTAGAATATATTATCGAGATTAAAAAACATGTTAATACTTAGAGTCCACTTCATCGCGGAAAACGAAACACTCGTTTTTTACAAAAGATGGTGACAACAATTAACCCTAGATACTCATCTTCTCCCATACATAAGGCACCCAAAGTCAACAACACAAAGATTTGAAAAAAAAACTAACAGTTATATTACTATTATATTCTTTTGTTCTAAGTATCCTCTTTTTGTATCCTTATATATAAAATGTAATTTTTTTTTATTTGGCTTTTTCAATAAAGTTTCACGCATACCCAACCAACCGACAGATAGCTGTCCTGGTTCCGAGTTCGGTGGTATTCTGTGGTGTTAAGTACTTAGATTGTAGTGCTATCTATGGATGAGAAATATTAGGATCATTACAATTTTTTTAATTTAAAAAGGTTTTTTTTATAGATTTAAAACATCATAACATTTATAAAGTCCAACTGTATTAAACTTTGGGTGGATAAATTCTGAAAAATATAATACTAAGCACATATGCTTAGAATATTTGAGTTATAATATACCTTTCATAAGCGCACAACAGAATTGAGTATATATTTCTATATATAGTTGAGATTATAGTTGAGGTTTTCGGCAAAAGTACTTTATGACATCTAAAAGGGAGCTCCACAAAACTCTTACAATACAAATTGATTGGGTGGTGAATTATACTTTTCGTCTCAAATTGCCACTGTGATATTTGAATGTGCACGTAGCATATACAGCCAAGGCTACATCATCATGGGTTCATTAGGAAATTCATAAAACATACGTTTTCAGTATTATTTATATTCTATTACTATTGGCAAAAATATCATTATACATAAAAGCATACAGCAGAAGAGAGAGGTCAGTAAAACATCAAATAAAAGAAAATCAAACTCCTTTTTCTTTTAAATTTATGTCTTCTCCAAGAAAATTTATTTTCATTCACGAAATGCTCAGGTATATCATTAGTGCTGTAGTATCCACGATACTATAGCAGTATTTCATTTCGTATACTAAAAATAATTCATAAATAAGCACAACTAATTTAATTCTTACTCTTTCAGATTGAAAGGAATGGTTTCCCAAATGACACCATTGGTTGAAATCTCCCTCCAAAAAATAACTCTAATAAAACATCTATTCTAGACTGACAATTGCGAGTCTTTTCAAAGAAAGAATATAGCCGAGTACCAGAAAACAAATATTTTTAGATAAAAATTAATCGCATATCTTTTAAATAAAACATAACTTAAGAAAATTAATTTTCTTTGACAAAATGATGAAGCATCTAGCCTGCTACCGACATAATACATCGAGTTCTTTCAAGCAATTACACTGCTCTCCAAGAAAAGAAAACATTCGAGCCCTGATACCATTCCTTCTGATTCTTATGTAAAATGACCTCCTAATTGCAAATATGATCCCCATTTTGTCCCATCTCCCACCGTTTTCTCGGGACGCCCCCCATTTGTAAAACTGTTTGGTAATTTTATGGCCATGAATTTGATTTGGAGGGGGAAAATGATTATTTTAACCGTTAAATATCTTCTGAGGGGCTACAGAGGTGAAAAGTTCTAAAATATGAACAATTGTAGCAAGGGGGAAAATTTGGGAGGGATTTGTCCTCTTAAATTTAAAAAAAATCAATAAAAATGACCGGTTTTTCTGGCTTGCTTTCGCAATTTTTTCACATATTTTCTACATATTACAGTTTCCAGCCCACCCCCTTTCCTCACTCAAATACCCCAAATAATAAAAATATATAGCAACATTTTTGGCTAAAAGCGGGTGAGGGGGAGAGGTCCCGAAGCCCTCACAAGAAAGTTTGGAAGATTCACTGTACAACGTTGACGCTCTTTATTTTTATCACTGTTCTGCAATTTTATGGCCACGAATTTGATTTGGACTGGGCAAAGGATTATTTTAACACTTAAATTTAAAAATAAAAATTTAATATATAATAAATAATAATAATAATAGATAATATAATATAAAATATAATAAATGTAATTTATAATATAGTACCTTCATCTGGTGCTTGCTTTCCTCTTGTACCATGAAGTAGAAGTTTTTCGTACCAATGACCAGCAGTATTCTGCTAACATGCTAGCATTTTTGAATGCAAGCCATGCTCATTTTTCTTTGCGATTCAGGTGTTTCATAAACGTTGAATCTTTAAAAAGTTGTCTAATCTGGGCGCCCACGAAAATTCCTTCCTTCATTTTATCCTCATTAAGACGAGAAAATTTATAGTTTTCAAGAAGTTAAATCCATCACCTGTCTTATCCATTGCTTTCACAACCTGTTTGATCAATCCGAGTTTGATGTTCTAAAGCGACAATGTTGTACAGTGAATCTTCCAAACTTTATTTTTATATATTAATTTTATTTATCATATATTATATTTTTATTTTTAAATTTAAGTATTAAAATAATCCTCTCCCCCTTCGAAATCAAATTCATAGCCATAAAATTACATAACAGTGATAAAAGCAAAGAGCGGCAACGTTGTACAGTCCATCTTCCAAACTTTCTGGTGTGTGCTTCGGTACCTCTCCCCCTCACCCGCTTTTAGCCAAAATTGTTGCTATATGTTTTTATTATTTGGGGTATTTGGGTGAGGAAAGGGTGTGGGCTGGAAGCTGTAATATGTAGAAAATAAGTGAAAAATTGCGACAGCAAACCAGAAAAACCGGTCATTTTTATTGATTTTGTTTTATTTAAGGGGACAAATCCCTCCCAATTCTCCGCCTTGCCACAAATGTTCATATTTTATAACTTTTTAACTATGTAGTCCCTCAGAAGACATTTAACGGTTAAAATAATCGTTTGCCGCCTCCAAATCAAATTCATGGCCATAAAATTACAGGACAGTGATAAAAATGGAGGGGGGGCGTCCCAAGTAAACGGTGGGTGATGGGGCATAATGGGGGTCATATTCGGATTCAGGTTGTCATTTTACATAAGAATTTACAGGAATGGCGTTGGGGCCGATTTTCATGCAGAACAGTGTTATTTAAGAAATAAGGGCAAGTAAATTATATTGACTTCCTTTAGAACGAAAAAGAATTATTTCCAGCATGAGACAGTCGATTGAATTCTTGTTTTCCAAAAATAAAATGATATTCCTCATAATCTAGCATCTGTTATGCCCTAAACAATTTGAGCTTCCGGAAGGAAAATGTATATTAAAATTGAAAAAAAATTCAATAACAATTTATGGAGATTTCATTGCATCCCAATTCAACGGGACTCTCTTTTTCCAACTGTAAACTTTCTTCATCCTTTTCCTCTTAAAAGACAGCATTAACGGTTAACCTGGAATTTAGGGTGCGTACTCACTTCGTTTCCCTTAAGCTCGCCAATTGTTTGTCACCAAATGAGAGAGTGCCAGAACATTTGTATTGGATGTGTTGCCTTCTCGAATGACATTCATAAGACTTCTTTTAAAACAAAACAACATTTATTTAAGCACAACCATTTCACTTCGTAACTGCATACAACGTAACTCCGTTCAATCGTACCGTAATCAACTCTTCTCGTAATCGTCTCTCTCTAGACTCTTTCTAAAAATCAAATTCAAAGTAGCACACATCCTACTGTTGCCACTTACCTGATATCATACACTGATATACAATAATTATGTTGCAGTCATGCCTTTGTCAGGCGTAATATGAAATACGCTTACATTCGACCATCCTGACTTTTCAATTGACCTCAATTGAACCACATTTTGTTTACATTCAATAATATCATTACAAAAACAAAACAAATATACATTCATAAAAGATAAAATAAGGTGAAATATAACATTTAAAAAAAGTTCTGTCTGTTCGGCATAAAATCTCCATAACGCAGTGGTTTTCGTACAGTTCGTTTGGATCTTTGCATCTCAGGTTCATTATGAGAATTCGTACTAGAGTCATCATCATCTTCATTCCAGCTTCTCCAAGCTTTTAACTGACTGACATGAACTATTGTAGCATAAGGACGGCCATTTCTAGGTTCTAGCTGTGAGATTCTATATGTGTCATTAGGGCGTACTTCTGTGACAACCATGGGTCCTCGGTATCGTGGTTGCGTCTTTGTTGATTCACTTGTCGTGTTAGGTTTTCTTCTAACTGCCACGATGTCTCCTTTACGCAGCAATACTTTACCTGACTTGTTTTTGTCGTAATATGAATTCGTTTTCACTAAAGAATTGTTGATGCTTTTCAAGTTGTCAACATTCTTATTCTTTTCCTGGATTTCAAGAAGCAACGATTGTCGCTCTTCCTTAAAGTTCTTCATATCTCCTTGTAGAAGTCGCAGTTCATTCTTTACCATTTTAAGATCATCCGCTAAATTGCCCATCATCTTTTGCTGGGAAGTGTCTTTAATATGTAAACTTTCACTCTCTAACTGAGCTGTTTCAAGACGTTCAAGGCAGACTGGATTCACTTTTTCATCAATCGGAAAGTTTCTAAATAGTTCATCTTCCCAGTATCCAATGTGGACTCTTTCTCCTATTTTTGTATAAGCAATATGAGGAAGATCAAGCCATGTCCGTCCGATGATAAGATCAACTGACTGCGCATCGTCAGGAACAACGTATATGCTTATGTTTTTGGCCTTTACATTATCAACTTCAATATCGGCTTTAATTCTTCCAATAGGCGTTAATGCAGGCATCTTTTGATTTCCAAAACCGTATATTTTATTGGCAGCACGTTCAAATTTCAATTTAAGTTTCTGAGCAACTGAAATCTTTAAGAGACAACACGAACTTCCAGTATCAATTAAAGCTTGCACGTTATCACAATTATTAATTTTCGCTTTCTTCAAAAATGAATTACTATCGTCTGAATTCTCGCCAACTAGTCTAACGGATAAGCTTTCTTCATTTGCATGATTCGTTTCCTTGGAGACACAGTTTATAATTTTAAGGCCTGTTTCATTACCTTCCCTGCATGTTAAAACTGATTTTGGTATCGAACAGTTCCTTTCAATGTGTCCAAAATTAGAACAGTGGAAGCATTTTGGTTCACCCCTCTCGTTATGTGTAATACCGTACAGTTTTTTTTATTTCCGTTGGTTGTAAAAGCTGAATCATCTTTTAAGGAGTTCTGCTTGTCGTAATGCCATTCTTTACGTGGTCGTTTACTCCTGAAAGTTGACCTCAAAGTATCATAGTCGTCCAGTTGTTCAACTAAATCATCTGGCGAATTCAGCTTAGACCGGTCATCTATAAAGTGATCTTTTACCTCTTGAGACACTTTACGTTCTATCTGATCTGTTATGATAAGATCGCTCAACTTTTCAAAACTATCTGCTTTAACTCCATTCACCCATTCATTAAAAAAACTTCTCAATTCATAAGCAAAGTTTTTCCAGGTGCTTCCTAAATTCTTATTATGCATAAAAAACTTTTGGCGAAATTTTTCTGGCGTTAACTTATACCGTTTCAACAATATCTTTTTAACTTCGCCATAATCGGTTGCAATCTCATCTGGTTCTCTGGCGATTAACTGCGCAACGTCATATGGCAGTAAGCCAAGCAAATGAGTTATCCAAGTGTTTTCTAATATTTCAGCTTGTTTGGCCTGACGTTCAAACATAATTAAATATAAACTTATATCATTTTCATCGGAATTAAATTTTTGCATCAAATGATGAATTTCTAATTTTGGCTTAATTTGCGCACTGTTTACATTTTGATTGGCGACGGAATTTGAATTTAAAGCCCTACCTTCTGTTTCAAGGCGTATTTTTTGCATTTCATCCTTTCTCTTTCGTTCTTTGTATTGTAGTTTTCTTGGTTCAATTTCTTCTTGCCTCTTTTGTTCAGCAATTTGGATTTCGTCTTGGCGTCTTCGTTCAGCAACTTCGTTCTGCCTTTTCTGTTCAGCAATTTGGATTTCGTCTTGGCGTCTTCGTTCAGCAATTTCTTCCTGGTGTCTTCGTTCAGCAATTTCTTGTTGCCTAATTTCATTTTCTTCTCTTTCCTTTCTTTCATTGATGATCGTATTCATCCATTCCTGGGCGCTTTCTTCGTCGTACTCTTTGCTCCCCAAAATCATCTTTTTCAAATCTTTCAATTTATGGCTGTCATTGACAGTTTCTCCAAGCTCTTCAGCCAATATCTTCAAATCGCACTTCCTTGCTCCAGCGAAGATAGACATTTTCGCACTTTACTACACTTTTATTTACAAATAACGACAAAAAATTTCGTAACGTACTTTAATTTTCAAACTCCTTCCGTCTTACTTAACTGTCTATGAGAATTTCAGTCACATGTTTCTAATTCATCCCACTTCTGATTTATGTTCGCTTTTCGATTGACATTCATAAGACTTCTTTTAAAACAAAACAACATTTATTTAAGCACAACCATTTCACTTCGTAACTGCATACAACGTAACTCCGTTCAATCGTACCGTACTCAACACTTCTCGTAATCGTCTCTCTCTAGACTCTTTCTAAAAATCAAATTCAAAGTAGCACACATCTTACTGTTGCCACTTACCTGATATCATACACTGATATACAATAATTATGTTGCAGTCATGCTTTTGTCAGGCGTAATATGAAATACGCTTACAGATGCGAGTTGAAAATTTTTTCGGCGTCGTTTGGGAATACGCCGACAGTGATTTGTTTACCGGTCTACGGCGTATGCTCTTAATTTCGCCTCATTTCCATCGGTCCACTGTCTGCTCTCTTCGATTTGATAGGTCGGCGTACAAATTTGAATAATACTTCGTTTGGAATTTATGATCATTTACGAAACGATTTTTTTCAATAACCGTTCGCTTCTCTTCTAAACATTTTCGTTCATCGAGTTTGCTGATTCTCTTTCACTGTGTTGCTGATTATGGCGTCCAAATATCGAACAAGGAGTGTTTTTTCTAGAAACATTGGTTCCCTTGCTACGTTTCATCGTCTTCAGCCGTTGTGCTTTTCCTGCGTTCGTGATTGCCCTGTGCGTTTCCTTTCACAATGAAAAAGTGAAGCTACGAGGTTCCCGCTTTGCTGAAAGCGAAGCCGCTGATGATTTCTTAAGTTATTAAAATTTGTCTGGTACACACTTGCAATGCTGAAAGGCATTGAGTTCTCAATCTCTCGTTTTCAGATGTCGTAGGCATCGAATGCGCAGGAGACCTATAAAAAACTCACTGCGCATCCTAAGAAGTTCTTGGCGACGGCAAATAAAATTGCGCCGAAGAAAATTGGCGAGAAAATAGTGTGTACCCTTAATTCATAAAATATGCGATTTAAATGCCAATCCTTTTTAATTAAAGTAGTGAATGAATAATTATGTATTTGCTGCTTTTTAAAAAGTTATTTTAACTGAATTAAAAAAAAAAGATGTTGATTTTTGTTTTAAAATAATAAAGAGTCCAGGTTTACCATTAAGTCCTGAATTAAATGTTTCATATTTCAACTCAGTGAATATTTACGATGTTACATGAAATCGAATAAGGGAGCAACATAACTTTCGGCTAATTTTCATTAGTTTCTTTTAATAAGAAATTGTTTAAGCACGAAAAAGGAAATGGGATAACATTGAGTAAAAGCTTTATTGATGAACGAGAATTATTGTTGTTAAGATCTAGAATAAATTGTAGTTAAATATTTCTGAATTTTTATAACAGCTAAAATGAAAAACCCACTTGGGCGCCAAATTGTCAGATCACAAATGTATAGTAAATTTTCAGTAGTAAAGAACGGTATTTTTTCTGCAGACAGGTAAAGTTTATCGGTTATTCATGTGCAAGGCTGATACACCATATTTCTAGATAATTGAATCCTGTTTCGACCAAGCACTTAGTTATCAAATTGGTTTACGAATTTATAGAAAAATTGAGCGCAAATTCTTTAGTAAGTATATAATATTTTGTCTGGAATCTTATGTGACTGACAAACTGGCCAGGTAGTCGACGAAGATTGTATTCAACAATTTTCAGTCGATTTAGCCGTGTTTGAATCGTTCCCGAATTTTTGAATTTCAATAAACAGCTGGAAATACGTGTTAAACAACATAAAAGATTTAAAATTTCTGATGGTTAAATTCTTTGTAATTATGGAAATAAGATAATTAACAATAATAAATTTAGGCATTCTGAATACGGTTAATTCGTTGAGTGATATATCAAAAACATGCACAGCAAAACTAAAAGCACAATGGATGTAAAAAATTAAGTTCCTGAAATTATGAATTGTTTCTTTGAATTTATCATAAGAAGCTTATTGTATCAATCTTGTATAGTAAAAGATTTGAGCCTAATTTAATGATAAATTTTTTATTCCTTTTTGGTAAAAAGTGAATTAAATGTATTAAAATATAGTCAAACTTTAAATTGTTCGATAAACATAAAAACATAAATTCAAACGTTTTTTCCAGATCTTTTAAACAGATATTTTAGTTTTACAAAATCTTTAGCACATTTGAATCACTGATATTGGAGTTTTGCATTAAAACTAAAGTTATTTATTTTAAATAAAAATAGTTATAAAATCTATTTATTTAACAGATAAAAGCAGGCTTTCAACATGTCAATAAATTAAAATAAATACTTGAAAAAGAATACATATAATCAATTTAAAGACCAATATTCGGAACTTTATACTTTTTTCAATATGCGAAATCAGTTGACTCCTTAAAATTCCAGATACAAGAAAATTATCAAAATATCTTGTATCTAATTTTTTTCGGTTGTCATATAAAAGAAATTCTCTGAACAACACTTCTTTGGTCGAAACATATTACCTTCACGTTTTTGATTTAAAAACTCTTTCAAAATAAATCAAGGTTTGGAACATAACATATTCAATTTTCTCTCTGTTGAATTTTAAGAAGATCGTATCGCATGCATTTTGAATAGATCAAACAAATGGTTAGTTCTCAGAGAACAATAAATATAGCAAATATTTTTTTGAAAGGGCGAATAAATATTTTTAGAAAAATTAAGTAAATACTGTAAAGAAAAGAACACTTTCAATCGCATTAAAGCTCTAAATTTTTCATATTATTCCTGTCGAGTAAACGGTGTCTAATTTAATTACATTGGCAAAAATGTGACGCTAAGGGTTTTATAAGATACTTTATTGTACATTACGATACGATACTAGTCAGATTTAGTATAAATCACATTAGTATTTCAAGTGATACTTATAGCTAAATCGTCCTATTCTGAAATAATAACTTCTAAGCTAAGCTCTCTCAGTTCTAAACAATTAATGACTTGCTGTAGAAAAGAAACGGTTTAGGAAAGAAGAAACAACCATGGTTATTCAGAATCATTAAAGAGTTCAAAAATGTATTTTAATAGGGTTTTATGCTATGTTTTTCTACTGCCTTTCACGAATTTATTGAAGGAAATAACATTAATTATACGATAATGAGCAAGATACACGTAAAGCCGATTAAGTTCAAGGATTTTGGTTGCAAGTTTTATTTTCAAAGAGAGAGAAACCTCAATGCAGAAGTAGAGCTTATGATTTAAAAGAAGGAGCAAAAGGGCTCATAAAAGAAAATTTTCGACGCTTATATTTAATGAATGAAAATTTTAACGAAGAAAAGATGCCGTCTTTTTCTATAGGGCCCATCAAAAAATTATCTAGCAGATGAGTTTCATTTTTGTAAGCCTGTTGAAGGATGAGTTGCTGTTATGTCTAGTTACGACTAGTTTAATCACTTTCTTTTCTTTTATTCGTACTTTTTTATTTCTGGTGAACTGCATGTTGATACATACTGCTGCAAAAACAGTATGGTGGGTGTACGTGAATGCAGTCCGACAAGAAGGATAATAAAAATATAAATGCAGCTTTATTCCACGAAAATTTCAGCAAAAACACTAACGTAGCACCAGGTAACAAAACTGAACTTCACTTGTATAAATAAATAGCAGAGATCACCAATAAATCTCAATCGCTGCACTTTCAATGGTTTGTTCAAATCAAACGTTTCTCAGTTCACCATTTCCACTGATGATCAAAGTCCATCTAACTCTCTTGGTTTGAGAGCTTACTTTTATGCATTTTAAACAGAAAGTGACGTCACATAGTAGGAAGTGACGTAATCGCTAGAAGGTTCATGGCATTTCCGGCTGCCAGGACCACAGTTCAGGATTTTTCTAGAAGATTCCTTTTGTCGACAAAGTCGCCAAGATCGTCAAATTTGTTTTGAAGATAACCATGTCAGGGAAACCACTTTAAAGCTTCGTAACAATACTGAAGATGGAAAGAAAAGTGAGTAATACACAGATTCATATGCGGAATCTGCTATTGCGCCATCATTTTATTGCTAAAATTAAAATGAGTTGATTTTTAACACATTATAACTGCTTTTCCTTAAGCACTTCCTTAATATTTTGGGAAGAAATAGCAAAATTTAATTATGAAATCTGATTCTTTCTCATTTTGTCAATTCAAAAGCAGGTAAGAGGAGAAAATGTAAAAAAAAAATGAAATAATTAATTTATTAAAAAGCAAAAATAAGATTTTTATGTTAAATGTCTTTCGGGAATATTACGATAAAGATGGTACGCAATGTAAATGAGTGAGCCTTTGTCCTTCCTTTTCAAAAATAAGGATAAAGAGAAAGATTCCATAAAAGGAATAACATCAACTAAAAGAAAATTCTTAATTATGAAAATATGATTAAAATTTATATGAAAATATGATTTTCGAAAAGTGGCGAAGAAGTCTTTGAAAACAGTGCCACCCAAAGAAGGGATTAATAAAAAATAATAACTATTGCCGAAAATTGCCTGAAAATTTTAGTAGACTGGAAAGTTTGCACTGCCTTCTTTACACTTATCTTGGGATGAGTCGACAATAAATTGGACATGTTAAGCGAAAATTTTCATATTAAAAACAAACTCTAGTAGAGACACAATTCTGTTCTAAAGAACATGGATTACTGGAGCCTCAAATTCAAAAGGATCAAGAGATAAAATTTTATTTATTTATGTTTTAATTTTTTGTCTCGGAGCGTTCTGAAATTGTTACAAATTCCATTGCTTAATGGCTCTGTTGAAAATGAGATCTTCTGAAAGAAACTGATAAGGCGAGAGTTTGGGACTTTTCCCAGTATCATGAAGGAGAGTGAACATTTCTTCAGTCCTGGGGTTGTTGTCAGAGGCGGCGTTGTCAAAAAAGAAATATCTGCGCTCCTAATTTTTGATGGACATTTTGTTATCATCAGGCACTATTGCAAGAATTCTTTCTGACGAGCCACTGAAAAAATTCTCTTTTTCTATTCGATAATATCACACTATGCTGGACTCATGCTGTGGATGAGTTACTGGGAAGTGAGCGTATTTAGCGACCAGTATCGTTAGCCATTGTGCGAGCAGGTTGGTGTCTATTCCGCTGCAGCAAAACTACAACTAATGTAACAACTTCCACCATAACTTCTATTTGTATAGTGCTCTAAATGTTGGCATTTTGTTCCTAATTATCAGTGTCATGTCAGTGTTATACCTCCCTATGTGCTTGTTAAGTATTTGTTTATCTTCGTTAATAAATGTTATTGTTATTAGATAGTCACAGTGCATATCACTTACATTATCTACAGTATCACCTGAAAGATTGGTCACAACACTAATCAGGCTGACGTCTATTGCGCTGCAGCAAAACTACAGCTATTGGCTGGCCACCACAGCTTCTATTTGTGGTGCTCTAAATGTTGGATTTTTGTTCCATTATCAGTGTCTTCCGGTATATCTCCTTATGTTTATCATTATGTATTTAATCTTCGTTATATGAAATGCTATCGTCATGATAGATAGCTTACAGTGCATATCAACTTACATTGTCTCAGTGTCACCTAGATGTACATAAGCACTAATCAACGTGGCTGGCGTCTATTCCAAGTGAAGCAAACTACAAACTATGTCAACAACTTCCCACCTGCTTTTATTTGTATAGTGCTCTAAATATTTGGCATTTTGTTCTAATTATCAGTGACATGTCAGTGTTATATCTATATAACTGTTAGTGTATTTATTAATACTTCGTTAATAGAGTCTATTGTTTAAAGCTTCTATGTATATCCTACAAGCTGCATATCACTGAAGATTCAGGCAACACTAATCAGGGCTGCGTCTATTGCGTGCAGCAACACACTAATGTAACCACCAGAATTCAATTTTATAGTGCTTAGAGTTTTGGCGTTTTTTCCACAATTATCAGTGTCTTATGGCTCCTTGTCTCGTTAAGTATTTATTAATCTTCGTTAATAAATGCTATTGTTATTAGAAAGCTACAATGTATATCACTTTCTTCAGCTACAGTATCACCTGAAAGATTGGTTATACACTATCAGTGGCGTCTTTGTACGCATTAAAAGCTACCCTTAATAACTTCCACCACAACTCTATTTGTATTGCTCTAAAATGTTGGCATTTTGTTCTAATTATCAGTGTCATGTCATTTATACCTCAATGTGCTATGTATTTATTAATCTTCTTTAATAAATGCTATTGTTATTAGATAGCTACAGTGCATATCACTTACATTAGCTACAGTATCACCTGAAAGATTGGTTACAACATTAATGAATTATCGATAATGTATTGATTTCGGAGAAGGGGTGTTGTATAGTACAGACTCCATCATATCTTCTTATCACTTACAACGATAAATTTGCCAGAGGATTTTCCAGAAATATATTTCTCTCAATGTTGCCCTCTTGAGACTAAATATTTACAGTATATCTCTTTATATCTACAGTATAATCATCTGTAGGCATTCTTTAGGTATGGAATTTGGTAGGTTTAGTCTGAGTTTTTCGCCCAACACATGATTTCCTTCGTTTTTACAGAAAAATATCTCTATCATTCTCCAAGTTTTGTAAACTAGTGTAGTTATTCAAGCAGTATAAAAAAAATTGAGATTTATTGTCAATATCTGTTTAAAATAGAAAAAAATGTATTTTTTTTCAATTCCTACTATTAGTTCACACTCTCCCTATATATATTTATCTTGTTCAAATTTTACAATCGTTTTTAAACTAACTTCCCGATGAGCTGGAGATTTGAAACTTTACCTTAGCTCAGAACTAGATGACAAGCAATATTAATTCGCTTTCTTGCTGTCATTTTCATAATTTGCATGACGTATGCAGTACTTTTTCATGATCTGAAAACTATTAACATTACAGACTTGGTTCTTGGTATATGGATGGCCATCGATCCTAGAAGCACCCCATATTTTAGCCATATCTTTGTTCATGCGGTACATTTTTATTATATCTCAAGGTCTCTGCGTCACGTAACATAATTTTCAGGAAAATAACATTTTTTTATTTATGAAAGGTGAAGAGAAACTAAATTAACTAAATTTCCACGTGTCTCTGTCATAATCAAGAAGCTGTTTAAAATCGATTGTAAATTTCACACACACAAGACCAAAAGTAAAAATAATTATTTATATAAAATAAATTTTAATATACCACGTTTTAAAACAAAGATATAAAATAATTTCTTCTAGCCCAGCCTAGTTTAAAACTAAAGCAGTAGGGGCAGCATGCATACACTTCATGTAGCAGTTTTCAAATAGTAATTCATTATTTAAATTAATTAATAATTTTAGTTTTATATAGGAGAAAAATTTCTAAAATAAAATTTTTCTTTGTTCACCTAAGTAGAATTGACTTAAAAAACTTTTTTTATATATTACTTGTTTCTTATTATAGCATGCTAACGAATATACTTATAAAACAATTAAAGAACAGACTGTGAATAAAAAATTATAAGAAAGCCAAATAAAAATTAAACATATGTATTGAATAAAAACAAACTATAAAAATTTATTAAAGCAGTTAAATAATTTATTATTAGGATTACAAGAAAATAATTATTTACTTGAAACAATTTAAAATCGTAGTGATATTAATTTAAATAGTCTTATCGAAGGTGAAGGTAACATTGCATTGTCTTTGAAAAATTTTATTATATTAAAAGTTCGAAGTAGATATTAAACTTATAAACTCCACTGTTAATAAGAAGATAAAACACTAATTTTATAGTTTTGTGATGAATCTTTTTTGTGTTCATTTGTTTTTAAGATAATAATTGAAGGGTAAAAGAAATAAGACAAAGAAAGACAGATTTTTATTGAGGAAACAAAAACAAGTTACTTGCCAAGGAAAAATTTATTTGAATGTTACAATGTTACATGTACTTATGTTTTGATTGGCAGAAAACAATTTCCAAAAAAAATATTTCTTCTTTTCCCCTTGCTGAAACATGTGTTCAGTTTTTGTGGTATTTCAAAAATACGAAAATAATGCCCACATAAAACATTTTTATTATTTCATTAATCGATCAGAAGATTATTTTTTAATAACACTTACTTTTAATGTTTAGAAAAGGATTCAAAAAGATAGTTTATAATTGCGGGAGAAAATTATGATTATTTAGTAAAACGCTGGGACTCGATTTTTTTAAGTTTTGAAAGCTATTAAGATGGGACTCTTTATCTGTTTGAATTTGCAAGTTTAACTCTTTTTATATACCTTGTTTCTCAATAATTATAAAATACAATAAGAAAAAGATGATTCAGCGGAACATAAAGAAGCAAAATAAATAGTTTGCCAGAGCAAAATTGAATGAAAAAAATGTAATTAAAGAGGATGCAACCAGCTTAATAAACAGTTTTTTTATCAACTCTAAATATTCTTCAAAGAATTTTGCAAGCAGTTATGGAATGTACTACCTACTTTCTTGGTAAACATTTTTTTGCGAATCAAAGAAGCCTTCGAGGAAAAACTGAGAAAGAATTTACAAGTTTTCTGGGAATATTAGAAGGAAACTTGCGAAAATGTTAAAGAAATATATCTTAAATTGAGGATTTGTACAAAACTAATTGACATTTCAGTAAAGTGGTTTCATCTGCTGCAGGATTAGAACAGGATGATTACATAAGATTTAGATGAATTGTCTTTCTGTATTTGTAACAAACGCAGATTCATGTGAAAAAACACATCCTTAAAGAAAAAAGCTACGATAAAGGAATATATTCTTTATTATTTAAATGATTAACAAAAAGATATCTCATCTTAAAATATCAATCGTATAAAGTTCATGTTCCCACAAATATACAAAAAGAGTAGAAAATGGTGAAGTGGCAGTAAAATAAACACACTCCTCTTAAATTTACATATACATCGACAGCAGGAGTACTCAACCTGTGGTATGTTAACACCTCGGGGTACGTGAGGAGCCAGTTAGGGATCAGTTAGGTGGGCGGAGCTATCTCTGGAGTATATTTAACTTCAGTATCATATCTAAGCTTGTCATTTAGAATAAGGTCGTATACTTCCTGAGTGAAAAATTTTTCAAGTATTTCCGTTAAGCTCAGCTGGCTCATTTCTGTATAAGACTTCCGAAATTTTATTTATTCTTATTTCTTCATTGAAATTTAAATATTCAGGATAAACTTTCGACCAATTTACTTTTGTCATTTTCCTTTTCCGTTTATTTTCTGATGGAGGTGTGTAATTCTATATATGTTCTGTATAATCTTGATCCAAATCAATAATATTCATTAATCTATCTGAAATTTCGATTTCAGCTGTACCTGCTATGTTAGACATTGCATTTATATTTGCACTTTCATCATAAAATTCTTTTAAATCGGTTAGCCCGCCCACGCCCGGTGGAATTATAATAATATCCGTTTGAAATTTGTTCTAAAAACAAATATTCTCGAGCTTCATCATTCCTAAAACATTTACAAGACATAGTTATCACCTTATATGTTCCTAAAATTAAGATAAAATATGAATATTTGCTGTGAAAAAGTTGAACGAGATTTTTATTCAATCATTACGCACAAAATGTGAAGAAATGAATGGTTCTTAAAATTTGAATAAAATTTAGCTGCAACTCGCAGCGTCCTCAATTGAGGACAGCATTATATAACGTCACTTTTCAGAAGGAAAATTTCAAAATTACAAAATCATTTACTATCATATGTTAACATAGTACTCTAAAATAACGTTTTATAATAGTTTTAAGTAATCTTCTTGCTTTCAGTTGATGCAGCTGCCCGAAAACCAAATGCACCTGCGAGGCTAAAAAATCGCAAAACGACATTGCAAATCACGAAATTATAAACAGTAGCAGTTGCATGAAAACTTTTTGAAATGTTCATCGTAAAGTAATCTACCATTGTCTAAAAACAACTTCTCAAAAAATAAAAAGGGTTCTTCACACTGTTTTATTCACTGTCCTCAAATGAGGACAATGGACATTAACAGGTTAAGTAATGAAAATTGCAAAACAAAACTGGAATATTGGACTCAATCCGAATTTTACACTGATAAACTAAACTAAGCCTCTAGATGAGCGGTCTCCAGACTTTTTTCACTTGCTCACCCCTTGATTAGTCTTTTTATTTTTAAGTACCCCTACTGCCTACTGTTATACACCCCACGTAGCCCTGTGCACAAAAAGTTATTTTTTAATAACTCCTAAGGCTTAGGTTATCTTAAGAGTCAAACGACTCGAATTAACTTAATAAAATTTGTAGGACTGATTTTTGACTCAACATTTTATTCCATTTTTTAAAATAGTATTAGTTTCACGTCAAAACAGATGAAAACAGCGTTGAAACAATTTCACATTAACTTATGATGAGAGCTAACAATGACTCAAAAAATTATTAGATTTTAATTTCTTTCTTTCTTTTTCTTATTTATTCAATAGGCTCTCGAACTCCTATAATTTTCTTTTTCATTTTTCATACGAACTTAGGAATGTTCTAGAATTTCGTTTCCACATGTTTTGTATTTACAGCCATTACGAAGATCACTTTCGAGTAACCATTTGCTTCTTTTTCCTGCATCAGTTCTAAAATCGACGTTTTACCCTAAATATAAATTTATAGAGTAATTTAAAATTTCCATGCTAGTCGTCTGAATTTTACGTCGTTAAACAATTAGGACAATACCTAAAACCAACAATAATCTATCAATTTATGGATTTCGTTTTCACTGTTGCAAACTGTACTTGAAAATTTTTTTTATGCAAATTTAAACTTTAAAATCTTGCATAACAAAATATTTTAAGCTCAACACCTGATTTTCGTTGATGCAGCATTGGAAATTTTAATTTGTTTTCTGCAAGGTATCTAAAAATGTGTATTTTGAAGATTGTTCCCATTCAACAAACTCCATTCAGTTGTTGGTTCCGTTTAGAGTTCCAGCATAATATGATTTTTGAAGCCAGCAACATCTTAAATCTGATATATTGTCTGAGTTTATTAATTATGATTGATCCTAAAATTTCTTTACTAATTTACGTTACTATAATTATTTTCAATAGAATTTGTTTTTTTGTATTTTGAGGTTTGTGTACCCTGCGCAACTTGTAAATGACGAGTGACATGTTGAAAATTCTCTCCGGGTGGCAAAAGTAGCAGCTACGCCACCGCATTCCAGCATTAGAAGACACTTTAGAAGCGGTGTATAAATAGATGAGGTGAGTATTTTGAAACAGACAAGTCTCACAATGAGTTACACTTAGCAATTATTTATTTATTTTAAAAGTCCCGTTCCTTTCTGGAGAGACTGTGTATACTGATACCTAGAGCATTCAGTATACTTTAGTATCAAATGCCTTCTCACTGGTTTACATTCGCTAATAAAGGGACGCATACAGTGGCGTAGTGTGGGTAAGTGGCGTCCGGATCAAAACATAATTTTTTCGACCCCTGTGTTCGTCAGTTCTTAGCAAGGGTAAATGGCGCCCTGGGCATGGCATTATTTTGTCACCCTTTCATCATATTTGGGTTAAAAAAATTGACACAGACGCGCTAATGTTTCGACTCCATGGCGCCGCTTAAAGCTGGGCATTCATCTATGCTACATTCCATTCCATTTGCCCCAAGACTTTTTCCATCCATTCAAGTCGAAAAATGAGGCGTGTCATTCACGAAGCCTCCAAAGTTCGTTCTGAGAGAAGGTTCAAAGTCGCAGAATTCTACTCCCCTTTCCCTACGCGGGAAATTTCGAGTTTTATTTCTATCCTTGACGCGAAGTCTTGATGTAAGCAGATCCTTGGATGTGCCGATACCCTCTAATCGAAGTCCGAAATTGGAATCGGAGCGTGTTGGATTTTGAGTTCGTTTGAATTCCAGCATTGCCATTCCGTTATGCCAACTGACGTTTGCTTTTTCCTTCCTGTGTTCCTAAAATTCCATTTTGGAAGAGATGTGAATGACAGGCTTAAGATTGGCGTCCGGGGCATCTATAACCACCTTGCCCCCAGGTCGCTACGTCTCTGGACACATACGTCCCGAAAGATTTTAAAAGACACTTTTGGGATAGAAATGTTCCTTGTTCTAGTGGAAGCATTTCTAATCGTTCCTGCCAAGTTTTGAGAAGGAGGTTTCATATACAGAACATGATGTCACTGCTGTAGCTTGAGAAACTGCGATTTTTTCACTGTTGCATCAGTTTATTTAATTGCTAATGAGGCTTATGCTTTGTTGTCGGGAAATATCGTGTACTTTCAATAAAATTTTGATTTATATATAAATCTTAATTTCAAAACATTGATTACAGTAGAGACTGCTGGGGCGCATATGTCCCAGTGATCGCTAAGGTTGGGACATATATGTCTCGATAAAAAACCAGGGGATATATTTTTCCTAAAAATAAGACACCTATGTTTTATAATTCTAGTGTGCCCTACTTACAGTTAATGCTAACAAAATTATTGTGACGTTAAAAATAAATGTTCTCCGGGAAAGGGTTAATTTAGATTTTCCGCGACATGGAGCGCCAACTTAATTTTCGTCCTTCCCTCTGATTTTTATAAAATATTATGAAATATTTTCCAAAATAGCCTTCTAGAGTTCTCAAAAGAAGAGGCTAAATTTATTAATCTAGTAAGCTAACGAAATCTAATATTAAGCTCCTTATATTTTAGAATTCGATGTCGAAAATATCTTTTTATCACTAATGTAATATAACACTGACTTTCTTTCGAACACGCTGGAAATAAACTACTTTAAAATATGTATTGACTAGTTGTTAAAAGTTAATACTTTCTCAAAATGCTTACATATTTCTTCTTTGCTTTGTATTCTGCTATTTATCTTTGAAATTAAAATGTCTGGAGAAAAAAATATCCCCTATGAAAATATCAAACTTCCCACAAAGAAATTTCTAAGCTTCTTGATAAAATAAATTGAATCGGTGGTCCATTGAATGCTTCTTTACATTTATTAGTCTGAAGAAAATATATGAATGAATGAAAATTTATCTTTTTGGAAAGAAACTGGTTTCTCAATTGACGAAGTAATGAATGTGATAAGCATTGGGTTAAAATATAGAGATAAAATATTTTTCAAGCTTAACGAAGAACCATTTTTTTATAAATGATTGAAAACTGTATTAAAGCCGTCTGTTTAGTTTGAGATATTGTATTAAAAGGGGAATTTAATAGAAAAGTTGAAAATAATTGATTGGAATCTCTATTTTCAGATTTATGCTGAATAAAAGAACAGTTACGCTAATGAAAACAGGAAGTGCATTATACTTTCATCTTAATTTTTGTAAAATATTTATAATAGAAGCAGGTTTGAGTTTTTTGAAAGAAAAAGTATCGTCAATAGCTTTTAGCTTTTCAAAATACTCTGATTCAAACAACGGATTAGTTATGTGTAGAGTTTTAAAAAATAATGGATCATGAAAGGATTCTTTTCAAACACCATTAATTCTTTAACTAAAGAATTTAAACATATGATTTAAGTGAAAGCTTGTATTCATAGTTCGGGTACATTAACGATTTTTTGTGAATTATGAATTAAGATTTATCGTCGTTGTTGTAAACTGATTTGTAAATTGAATTAATCAATCTATTATGCATTGGAGTAAGAATTGCGATGAAGAAGTTTTTCATTCGTTCCGAACGAAGAACACTTTTTCATATGTTTGAAAACCCTCTAAAAATTGGGTATTATTCAGTTTAATATATTGTATTAAAAAGCGAGATTTTATGAAAAAAATGGAAATAATTTATTTCAATCTTCTAAAATCATATTTTGAAATTTACTCTAAATAAACTAACTGTATCCATTACTCTACTGCTTTTAATTATTTTACTGAAACCAGAAAACCTTCTATAATTTTATTTAAGGTTTTTAAACTGTTTACAATAGATGTATGCGGTGTTTTTAAATAAAATATCAACAATAACAATCTGATTTTCAAAGTACCGTGTGTTAAAAGTGATATCAATAATAAACGAAATTTAAGAATTAACAAAACTGAAGCAGAATTTAAGAAAACAGAGCACGAAACAATAAAATATTAATGAAAAGATTAAAGGATTTTTTCAGATTACAGCATAGGGTTATTATAGGTAATACCAACGTTAATTTTTAATAGAATAATATTCCAAGAAATCCCAAAATTACGAAACTTCCTGCTTATTTGACTTTGTCTTCTTCCTTTTTGCATCAAATTTAATGTCGTAAGCCTCATGACAAGGCGTAGCAATCGGGGCGCAAAGGTGTGGCTTTTACTGTGTTTATGCTATTTTTAAACCAAAATAAGATTAGTGGATGTAAAAACAATACCATATCCCCGTCGTCATTTCTTCTTGTTAAGCCATTGATGACGAATTGTATAAAATAATAGATTATATTTTCTTGGCTCCATCTACTCTCGGTACACCACTGATCATAGTGACAAAAAGGGTGTTTTAAAAAGTTAATGTGTTTATGAAGCATTTTAAAGCCAAACACGATGAGGGGGTGAAAAAATACCATACACCGGGCACCGTTTACACAAGCAAAGTCAATGTTGATGACTGGGGGAGGACGAAAAAATCTCATTATGACTCGGCCACCACTTACCTTCGCTATTGGCATTGTGACAAGGCATTTCATTTCCGAAGAGCATGAGCATACCGTCATTTGACCATTGCTGTTGACCCTAAATTAAATCTTAATAAACTTCGTATCTGGACATTGTCCTTTCACTTCATATTTGAATCATTTTCACTATCTAATTCTTCAATATTCTCTTGAGGCTTGGAAAGAAACGGCAACCATTATTATAGGTGAGTGTATTTTATCAGAACATCTTGCAAAGAATAAATCCTTCTTCAATAATAAAGCGACTTGGTTTCTGCATGTTTATAAAAACCAATGGTTTATGTTCAAGATCAGAAAATGTTTTCAAATTTCTAAACAGATTCTTATATAATCGAACTACGGTCTCTGAGAGTTTGCTATCCGATTATATAAGTAAAATGTTGTTTTTGTTTTTCATCTACTGAATTTTTCTAGAGAATTTTTCTGAGTTATATCTACACAGTTAAAATCCGAAGGTAAACAAACGTATGTATCTATCTATCTACGTCCAGCTATCTTCACGAACCACTGAATGAAGAAACGTGCTGAAAGCACCAAAAGATGGGAAATAATCCAAGGAACCCATTTTGACCACAAAAATTCGAAATTATAATTAGTTGAAAAGATATTAATTAAAAACTTCTAAATGAATGAATTCACCGTGCTGCCATCTATTGGCAGAGCGGTGAATTAATTCACGGCGGATTTTCTCCTCTGTTATTATTTTTTACATCCGGAGTTGTATTTTTTGTTTGTTTATTTAACGAAAACTGGTTTGTGTATTTGTATAAAGGCTTTTTCTTTTTCAGGAAACTTCCGTGTTTTGATTTATAAATATAGGAAAAAAATCGTTTTCTTGCTTTTTCTCGTACTGCGGTGTTTTATTTCATAAAGTTACTGTTATATAAGTCATGTACTGCCACTTATGGAGCAGAAATCACATCGGGTGTTCTTGCATTTTTAATTTATTTAACGGAAGCTGGTATTTCCTTTATAGCGAGCGTCTGCTTTGATTTATTAACATCGGATAAAATTCGTTTTCTTGCATCTTTCCTTTTTTGCATTACGGTGTTTAACTTCGTAACGTTTGTTGTGTAAAGCAAGTTACAATATTTGTTGTAAAAAAGCGGAGGCGGGCATATGAAAAAATATGGATCCCGAGACCTCACGTGTCCTCACTTCTCTCCTCCAGGGAATATCTCAGTATTCGAGATAGCCCGTACAACGCCGGGCCATGTAGATAGTATATATATATATATATATATATATATATATATATAAACCAAAATATATCTGAACAAACAAAACAAAGTAAACAAGACACATCAAACTGAAATTCAAAAAATAAAATTTATTAATTAAACCATATAACCAAATCTAAAATAAAATCTAAAAAATTGAAAATACTATAGATACCAAGAGCAACAGGTAAGTTTAAACATTTAAATATTAACATGTAAATGAACTCTGTTGCTATCAAAACTATTGAGAAAAGGCAATCCAAATATATGGAGTTTTCAACAATTGAATTAGAAGCTTGGCTGTGGATAAACTTAGCTTAGGTTAAATCAATTTTTCTGTACAAACCATGCCTGTTGTTAAAGTTGTTGAAAAAACAGAGAGGGCAATCTATTCCAGCTAGAATAAATCTGCAGAAAAATATTTTTTGAAGTTTTTTAATGATATCTGCAGATTTTTTGAAGACAGAGGAGATCTGCATTTTTTCTTAAATTTAATCTTCAGAAAATCTGCAAAAAAATTCTTATTATATTTTTCTCTAAATATTCTGCAGATTTTGTAAGACAGCAAAAAATCTGCATTTTTTCTTCAATTTAATATGCATAAAATCTGCAAAAAAAATTTATTTTTATTTTTTCTTTAAATATCCTGTAGATTTTTTAAGACTTCAAAAAATCTGTATTTTGTCTTCAATTCAATTTGTAGTTATTTAGAAGATTTTCACAAAATCATTAAACTTGACCAATATCTCTTGATTTTTTGAAGATTTAACTGCAATTTCATAATATCTGTATTTTTCTAAATACATATTTTGCACATTTTCTCTAATATTGCAGCTTTATTTTTCCAAAGGATATAAAACAAAATTAGAATATAATTATCACTATTTTTTAATTCTACAGCAGATAGAAGTTTCAAAAAATTTCCCAATCAAAAATTGTCATAGGCACTAAATTTTTTAGATATGCCACTGAAAAAATGAATTCTAAATTAATCTTTAAAATAAATATTTGAGGTTTTACCATTTTAAACTTTTTCTCAATAATTTAATTAATTTCCAATTAGTTTTCCAACTGTCTTTCTGACTAGCTATTTTCCTCCAAAAAGAAGGGAAAATTGGAGTTTGCGTACTTTGGATGGACAGAAGGCTTATCAAAAAGATAGAAGGTAAAAACGAATTTATTGAAACAGGTAATATAAATAAATTATTGATAAAAAATATTACTAATCTCATCTATTACTCATCTCTACGACTTTGAAACACGTATTCTGACCATGGCTGATTTTTACACCACTAAATTGTGCCACGAGAGCTAAGGTGACGTTAAAACTCAAATAGATTATTTTACCCCCATCTCGTGTAGTCCGGAGTGGCCTTGTGGTTAGCGTTCCTCCCTGCCAACTATATGGACGCGAGTTCGAATACCGGCCAGGATGACTTTGAAGTTTTGTCACAATCTCAATCGACATAGTACAAGTAAGTTGAATCATTAATTAAATTACAGTTACGATAATTTAAATTAAGCTGTGACTGTAGAAAAATCTACCGAAAATCTGAAGGTATTTGGAACATATTTTTCTTCAGTATTTTGCATTTTTTCTGTAGAAAATCTGAAGAAAACATATTCCAAATACCTTCAGATTTTTTTTTTTGCTGTGACCATAAAATGAAAGAATTTAGAATGAAAAATCATACATTAACACTAACAAAATATCATCGTTATATGGAAAGTACTTAAATTAAATCTATGAAATACATCAATATACATATTGCGCTAAAAACAATAAATACATCATTCAATAAAATGCCCATACTTATTCACTAAGAATTATAGAATCAGTATTTTTACTTATCCTTTATACTTGTAATCCACATTTTAATATAAACCGCCACTTAGCTTGGCTTCACAGATTTCCAAAACTAGATTTATAATTGTGATTCAACTTAAATTAACAAAATGATTTAATTTAATTTAATATTAAAAAATTAGTGCGATATCTATATTAAAAATCTCAAAACCTGTTAAATTATGTAAACAATTAATAATCTAAATTTTTATAAAATGAAGTATTTGAACATTAATAATCCAATCTTGTCTTAATGAGTTTTTCATATACATATATATTTATATTTTAACAAAAGAAAACATTAAATCCATTTCAGAAAAAGAAAAAACAAAACAGAACATAACGCTAACGTCCGGGACGCGTCAACAGCAGGGAAATCCCGAACGAGTGTAAACTTATAATCGGCGTTTTCTAACAGAAACTCTAACAATATTGTTGAAAAGAGTTTGTTTCCCCGAATTTGGTTGGTTATTCCTCGGTTTGTATATAAATGTCTTTATCTTGATTTCTGTATTTGTTTATTATTGTATATTTTTGAACTACATTGAAAGTTTAATTATCTAAGATTAGCTTTTATAGTACTGTGTTGCAGTATTTTTTCTGATGTGTCTGTACAGTTTTGTTTTGTTTGTTTTGTATTCTTTTGTGCTTTGACTGTGCTTGCTTGTTTTGCTTTGTGTCTGAAACTGTCCGTCGTATTTTAAAATCTTATTACTAATAAAGGTGTTATGGAAATAACTCCAGAAATCGTATGAATTTGTTTGTCAAATAACCTTTATGCTAATGCTGGTTTGAATTTATGAAAACAGGCTGAGCTTTCTCAAAGATGGAGCACGCCACCTAATTCGTGACAAGGTCTCTCCATATTTGTTAAAAAGAGTAGGTTAACTACATTCAATGGGTTTAGTCGACCTTTGTGCTGAATGGACCGTTGCGGACGATTATTGCATGTTTGCTGCAAGGGTGCAACAGAGTCAGCGGTCTTATTCTGTCTTGGTTAGCACACGGAAGTTCTGAGTTGCATGAATACTTTGAATGACATCGGGATTTTTATGGGTGAGTGATTTGACGGGCTTGATCTTGTTTGTATGGACGACTAGGTTTCTATAAAATGAATATTCATTTAATATCAAGTTTAAATTTGAATGAGCAGAAATATCTTAAATTCTCTATAATATTATTAATAATTTTGGTTTTATTGAAGCTTACAGTATACTAACATGCTGAAAACTATTATTAATCAAAACCTTATGTATCTTACTGTCTTTCTACTTTATATAATTTCATAATGCTGTGAATAAATTTTCAACTCTGGTGTCATCAGAAAATAAAATATTTCGTCGACACACACTACATAAAATTCAAGAACATTACCTACCAGATTTTATAACTGAATAATGTTTCTGAGGACCTTTATTATACAAAACAGCACGAAATAAGAGAAAGCACATTTCCGTTACTAATTTCAGCACAAATATTTTCTTCCCTAGAAAAAAGTAAAAAGTTTCCAACTGTAACATAATAATTTATACTTGAACGAGGTTTTGTACATCAATTTAAAAAAAAGTAGACCATAAATATTTCAACGACAAACAAGTACATGAAGGAGAAGAAAAAATTAATTTATCTTGATAAGAAAAGTATGATTAATGAGAAGTGACGAAAAAATTCCCCCAAACAATGCCCCCGAAAAAATTGATTTAGCAAAAATTACAACGCTGCTGAAAACAGAAGATAAGTAAAAGTTTCTTGGGCTGGAAATATTTCATTGCTTTCTTTTACACTTACCTTTTGATGAGACGACAATAGACTAAACATTTTAATCGAAAATTTTCGTAATTGAAACAAGCGCTGGAAGATGTGAAATTCTGTCATAAACAAGATGGATTGCTAGGATCTCTAATTTAAATTATTTCTAGCACAATTAAGCAGTTACTTTTCTAGAAGAGAAACTGCCTTCCGAGACAGCTATTAATTACGAAAACAGAAACTCCGATTCCCTCTTAACTGCAGTTAAGAGCAAGAAAATTCCCAGGCCGGACAGCCTTGGGTTACTGCTCCCCTTTGGGGAAAGGGAGACTGAATTCCACGTATATCAATCTGCCCATTTGCAAGGGTGAAATATAGTGTAGAATTCGAGGTTGTGCACTTGTAACTAACTCTAGGTCTTCCATCTTAAAGGTCATAAGCCTATCAGTTTATCAGCGTCTTGATACTACATGATCATTTAATGACTCGTATCTGAGATGTGCCTGTCTTCTGGGAAGGGATATTTTAAAAATTTAAGTAGGGAATTATTATAATCTGTCTGCACAAGGTATGAACAAAGTTTTAAATCTTCTTACAAAATATTGTTGTCGATTTCAAATTTGAATGCGCCTAGAATTTAAAATATAAATTAATTTCCAAACAGACATTTTCATGGAAGATTTGAAGATAAGAATACACATTCCAAAAAATGTTTTCAAAAACCTATATAATTTCACCGTGTGTTCTTCTGCATGTTATAAAACAAGTAATCAGTTTTAGAGAAACATTCTTATAACGAATTCGACAATGAGAAGAGGTATTATAAGAAAAAAAGTACAGTGGAAATATACATGTATTGTTTTAACGAATTAAAATGAACACGTATATATGCTACGGTCAATGTGGATAATAGGCTATTTTATATGATTACCTGATCTTTAGTCGGCTATTACATATAATAACAGGTGTAATTATGTATAATAACCATTTTTCCATATTGAATGTAACATATTTATTCTTTGCATGAAATATGATAATCCTCTTTCACTTAGAGGAGAATATTGAGCAGTTTCTGCGTAGGCAACCGAACTCCAAATGTTTCAGTTAACTGTGGCCAAGCGTTGTAATGAAGTTGGTATATTTGTCAATGATCAGTAAAAATTCACTCTACTGATCTTTGATCACGTCACAACTACGTTGATCTTTCAGAATGGTATAGAACAAAGGGATTTGACGGATGAACATGAGGATAACATCCTCTTCACTAATGAGAGTTGTTTTAGATTGACACCTTATTGCGAACGCTAAATGGTATATAGAAAGGAGAGCTGACCTGTTTAGATTTCATTCCATTAACGCTAAGAACAGAGACAGTTTCCACAGTGGTGTGCCATTATGAACAATTTAATGATTGAGTTCCACATATCTAATGGACATACTATAACCGCGAAACACTATCGCGAACAAGTAATCTTTTCGCTTATGCATCTACTTTTAGAACCTACAGGAAGAAACAATTCCCCTTCTTAAGATGATAGAGCCACTCTATATCGGACTCAAGTTGTGAATGAGATGCTAGAAAAAGTGGATATCGCTTTAATAATTTGATTAGAGTGCTCCTTTGATATCAATTCCACTGAACATTTGTGAGATATTTTTGGCAAAAGCCTTTTCGCACGTCCGTATCCACTTTCGGCCTCTTAACAGCTAAAACAAATGATAGTGAAAAAATAGGCATATTCACCCTAAGAATTATACAAAAACTTGTATTGAATGGATCGATTCCTTGCTTCCATAAAAGTTTAGGAATCTCATATCAATTTTATGAGATATTTGTTTGATATTCTTCCTATTTGCCAGATGATTTTTGCACAACTATATTTCATATAATTATGCCCCCTGTATTGTCTGTTACTTTATTTCTGCATTACACCATTTTTATGTATTATTTGGTTAAGCAATATAGTGGGTATACTGTGAAATATATGCCAAAACCGGTGATTTCCAGCAAAGTTGAGAAACAAACCTCAATCCTTCCAGGGTTTGCAAGCTTTTGCAGTTTTCTGTACCATATAAATGGCAATAAAGTCTTTTTTAATATATGCTTTAAATAACACCTATCATTCTATCTAACTGTGACATACTGGGTCTTACATTCACCAGTAATACAGTAGATTTAGGGTATATTTTGTGGTTAGTGAGGCATACTATCCCTCCGGATGGCACCTCAAATATGGAATGAGAAGTTGTAGTATAAGTAAGCAGGTTCTCGCTTTCTTGTAGGGTACAATGATGGTGGTCTGTTTGGTTTGGCTACATCTCCGCTGACGGGATGCAACTCATATGGAAAGGCGTTGTTCATAGGCTGGTGACTGCCATTTTGCATCTGAAAAAATACTCGTGTTATTGTATTGGCGAACCAATCAGATCATTTATTTACTAGAATGCTTAAGAAGAGCGGAGTGCATTATTTATGGTTACTATGGCATGCTAAGAAATGTACTTAATAGAAATATATAAGTAAAATAATGGGTAATACAGTATGTTTAGGGTATATTTTGCGGTTAGTGTGACATACTGTCCATCTTGGGCGGCACCTCAAATATGGGAATCAGAAGTTGCAGTACAAGCAAATAGAGTCTCACTTTCCTGGAGGGTACAATGATGGTGGTCTGTTTGGGTTGGCTACATCTCCGCTGACGGGATACACCTCATATGGGAAGGTTTTGTTCATAGGCTGGTGTCGATCATTTTGTACAGTACTCGTGTTATTGTAGCGACGAGCCAACCAGATTATTCATTTACTAGAATGCTTAAGAAAACAGGGATTCAGTATTTATGGTTATTGTGGCATGCTAAGAAATGTATGTAATAGAAATATACAAGTAAAATAATGAATTAATCAAATTTTTCAACATCGGTAAAGGCAGCAAAAGGAAAGGAAATGAAGACAGATCAATGACAAAATTTTTTTCAACGAATGAAACCTCAGTAAATATATTAATAATTTTGAAAAATAATATAATTTCTTTTAGTAAAACAGTTTTAAATCTTAGCCATATAAATTATAAAGGCGTATTGATCTTAATATAAATTATTTTACCAATTTTTACAGCCGCTTTTCATGGACTTTCCAAGATTTTGTTCTTATAAATGTTCGGAGTGTTTAAAAAATTCATAAACTTTTGTATATGGGCAGAACCTAAAGCTACGCAAATAAGTATTGTACGTATTGTTAAAACACAAATTTTTATGATAGTAAATGGTAAAAAATAAATATAGCAGAGAAAGGAATTTTTTTTCACGAAGAAATAAAAATTTCTTACATGTCATGTAAAAATTTATTTTAAATCAGAGAAAGTTTTCATTTGAAAAAGCAACTTTCATGAAAATTTTCATACTTTTTTCGTGCTAAACTGCAAATTCATTCTGTTTGTTTGTCAAAAAGAACAAAAGATAAGAAATACCCAGGGAAAAGTCATTTTTTTATTTTCTCATTAATCGATTAAAAGATTACCTTCTAATTTACTTTCTTTTTTACACTTAAAAAATCTTCGGTAAAGGAGTTTACCTTTGCGAAGAAAATTATGATTATTAAGCAAAACGCAGCGTCATAGATTTTTTTTCCTGAAGATTTGAAAACATTTAGAATGGAACTCTTATCTGCTCGAATTGCTCTGCTTAACTATTTTTTTCTACCTTATTTCATATTGATTGTGAGAAACAATATGAAAAAAGATGTTTCAGGGGAACATAAAGTATCAAGATAAAGAGTTTCTAAGAACAAAATTAAAAGGGAAAATCTGTAATTAAAGGGGATAAAACCAGCTTAATAAACAGTTTTTGCTTTCTTTAACCAGTCTTCAAAAGAATCTTAACATTTAAAAGCAGATAAAGGAGTTACTAGGTTTTTTTGCGTTAGAAATAATTTTTTCATGGATAGAAGTAGCACTCACGAAAAAAACTATGAAAGAATTAAAAAATTTACAAAGATTATTAGAAAAAATTTACAAAAATCCCTAAAAAAGGTCTCTTAATTTGAAGATTATAAAATAATTGACTTTTTGGTGAAGTAGTTTCTGTTGCTGCGGTTTCAAAAGAGGATTAAACAGATATTTTTCAATTATTTTTACCATTTTCTTAAGAAGCACATTTTAAATTCCTCATATTAACGAAAGATTGAAATAAAAAAAAATTACCAGTAAAATGCTGAAAAAGGTATCTTATCTCAAAATATCAATGTTGTTATGTTTGTATTCACATAAATATGCAAGAATTTATCAAACGCCACTGGAAGAAATGTATTTGTTCAAAATTTACTCATAATTTAATGAGTACATCCTATTTAACAACGTCATCGAAAGACCACATAAGGTAGAAACACAGGCCTTATAAATTTATATATAATTAGTGAGTGCGTGCAATTTAACAATGTGAAAGAAAGCATAAACCTGGGATTGCGTGAAATATACCAGTTTTTGTGAAAATGGAATTTTATTTCTTTATTTTTTTCTGATTATTACGCAATATCACAAGGAATTTTAAACTGTATTTCTAGAAAACTAGTGTTTATCCAATAAAGGCAGAAGACATGCAAACAATTCTTTATCTTGGATCCAAGAGCTTTGATTCTTTTTCCCCTGCAAAGATGACTCTTAAATATTGTTTTGTCTTAATTACCAGCCATCTGTGGCGACCACTTGTTCGCTTTTACTGAATCACTTTTAAATCGCCGCTTTACTATAAATGCAGGGTAATTTAAAAGTAGTCATTTGGCTCAGAAATGATATTATTTTTAAAATATATTTACACTCTTCAGTGTTTATCGGAGGGGGAAAAGCAGTTGCTAACTTTTTATATCCATATATTCATTTCTTCCATGCAAGCCGCCAGATGCAACGCAAACTCATTCTGGCTTTAATTATTTAAACGAAAGAAAGTGTAGTTTCCTCCTCGCTTCCCTCCAAATGGCAATTAATGAACAGACGGCATTTTATTTTATAGAATTTGGAAATCTTCACCATTTGTTTCAGTGCAGCGAGCATTCCGAAAAATATGTGAGTCACAGCATTCTGCGTTGCCTTTGGTAATTCGAACACGAGGCCTGGAAGAGTTTGTGTTTCGCAGGGCCCGATGAATGGAATTAGAAACCATTTCGCTCATAGAGTGCATAAATCCACATACCGCGCTTATCTTATACTGTTTATTTTACAATCTTACATCTCCAATTAAAAATGAAACCGTACCACATGCGATTACTACAACAAGTGAAAATGACATGCAATTCACTTGTTGCAGTCTTGTACAGGAAGAAATGGAAGAAAATGACTTTACTGAAATTTAAGCTTCATTGCTGAGGCAACGTTTCATCTAAATGGGAAGGTAAACCACCACAATGCTCTGACATGAGATTTCGAAAATTCTTTTGCTCACGTCGAATTTGAATGTGTTTTTCCTTAAATGAACGTTTTTGAGGAGTCTCAAAGAGGAAAGTGTAAAGCTCCTTTTTTCCAATTCCTACTATTAGTTCACACTCTCCCTATATATATTTATTTATATATCTTGTGCAAATTTTCAATCGTTAATAAAATACTTTTTATTCATCCACTCAAGTTCAAATACATTTTTTAAAACTTGTAGTGGATGACACTTGATGTTAATACAGTTTTTTCAAATATTAATTCATTAATTAAGTTTAATTAATTAATTTTAGTTTTATATGGGAGAAAAAAAATTTCTCTTATATAAGATATTTAGCAGGATATAAATTTAGGAATAAATACCGTCAGTGACGAAGCGACGATCGCTGACCTAAGTAGGAATTGACTTTAACAATTTTTTTTAACATTACTTGTTTTTCTCAGAAACATTAACCTCGACGTTTTACAGTTTTAGTTGTTTCCACAACTGAAAAGTTATCTGCAAACTTCATATTCCAGCAGGATGGGACTTCATTACATTTCCACGGACGAAGTTCATTAATACTTCAATGAGAAAATCTCTTGATTATGGATTGGTGATAACTACTTAGGCCATTTTATGGGGCTCTCAATGTCTCCAGAACTTATGATTGTGATGTATTCTATTGGGGTTCCATTAAAGATATTGTCTTCATGACAACATCAACAGTTACGCTGAATGAGCTCCAGAATAGTATTACCATCTCTTTTGTGAACATAGACAATGACAAGCTCCAGAGTCTCTGGGGAGAATTCATTTACTATAGAGGTGTAATCAATATATTTAAAATAGCTGCAACACAGGGCTAGCCTAAATGAATCATCGGGTTTCAAAGGACAGTTTATTTACAAGTATACGACATACAAAGGCGGGCGATGCATGAAAAGATACATACACTCACCAAGTTTCTGGTTCATACTGCAAATGACCAGTGCATCCTTTCCGTATTTGCGTAAGTGTGCACACTGAACGCTCGTAACCGAAGAACACTTCGCATATTCCAACATGCAAAAACTCTTCTCCTGCATTGCCGCCATCTTGTACAGTGCCACTACAGGGCTTCCATCTAGCGAGCCACGAGGCGGGCTTTAAAACTTGGTGAGTGTATGTATCTTGTCATGTATCATCTGTCTTTGTAGGTCATATACCTCTCAATAAACAGTGTTTTGAAACCCGATTAATCATTTAGGCTAACCCTGCTCTATAAGAAATCCAGTGAGTCAAAACCAGACGATTATTTTGTAATCACCCTATATAAACATAAATGATGATTTAAATATTCCGTCGTAGTCATTTTAACTGGATACTGTTATGTATTCTTGTCTTATCCTCCATTTTATAAGTTTCGGGTTCACTATAACAATAAAGTGTAAGTCGTTTCCTGTTCAAAATTAAATAAACTGCAATATATTACACAGCAGCTTTTTTAATAAGGTAATAATTAATTTTTGAGAACACAACGTTAGAACTTTTCCTGTAAGTTTTTCAAAATCGGATTTGGTTCCGAATCGCAAAACTACGTCCACGGGATGATTGGGTTTAGGGTGTGGTCCTGATATGATTTTTGAAGCCTGATCAAGCTCAAACACAATACAAATGTACCTGTTTTAATTATGATAAATCTTAACCCCTTAACTGAGTAGTTTTCCATATTATTTAATTAGATTACATATTGTGTTAGGGAAGGTTATTTATTCTACAAAGAGCTCATGAAATATTTGAAATGTACATGATTTCACGTCATTTTTGTATCGAATTATAACATCTAAGAATGATTTAATTTTAGCTTATTATTTGGAAAATACTATTACTGGAGATGTCGGAAACTCCTTACGCAAGATAAGTAGATGCACCAAAGTTAAGGGCTTAAACTTGCTTCTTATATTTACATAAAAAAGATTTCGGAAATTTTAGAAGCGTTTATTGATTTTATAACTGACAAAATTTTTCATTCCGGAATATGTGCATCACATAAAAAAAAATTCCATGAAAGAGTAGCTGAAATATCTCGAAGGTATATTAAAAATAAGGATACTTTTGTTCTATTCATGATATTTCCTTTTTCTGTAATGATGAGAAGTCTGATAAGCGATGGGCACAATTTAATTTAAATGTGCAATTGTCTACATAAGTGAACGACACACAATTTTCATAACATTGCTACCTGAACCATGGTAAACTGCAAAAATCCTGATGCTTTACAGAAGAATATGTATATTTAGGATATGTGCTAAGAGTTTATCATTCCCTTTATTACTTTCCATTAAAAATAGAGGATGTTCACAAAGTCTCTTGGGATTTCAATATTTTATTAAGAAGACAAGTAAGTAGGTAAATTTTTGGAAATTATTACAAAATGAGCAGACACTGATGATGTGCTTGCTTTATTTAATACACCTGTATATAGGAGCCTTTCTGAAAGAAGCACATCAAGACAGTACTTGATTTCTTGCCAGGTTCACCGTAACATAGTGCCATGAATGGTGGCAATGGCATAAGAGATCTTTGTTTCAGGTCATTATTTTCTCGATATTTGTTCGAGACACGATATTGAACAAATACCTTACTAAATAATCCCACTGAACTCATCACGTAACGCACTGTGCTTTTCTTGATGATTGCACATTTTTTGTGTTTTTGCTAAACATCGTCTCTTTCATCAATAAGGTACCTCAAATACAGCAATACGATGTGTCCACAAACTTTGTAAACGACTAAGTACGTGATTGAGATTGACATGGATTGTCCTATTATTAATTTCTTTGAAACTGAAAGTAGTCTTCTTGATGTCATTATATTAATGTTTTTAAATGAATTAAGTTGAAAAGATAAAGGTATATCACAAATAAAATGAGAGAGAAACCCATCGCATTTTATTCAAATCTTCTTCATGAAAATTCATCTTCATTTGCAGACTGATGAAGTATCCAACATAATCCAGAAATATAACATCTTCTGTATAAGAAAATCAATTTAAGAGATAAGAGCAATTAGTAAAATCTGTGTCTTTCAGAAAGAAAAGACTTATCACCCATTCGCGGTTCTGTAAGGAAATTTTATCTCTTAAGAAAAAAAAAACATTCATAATAACCAGGCATCTATTTTCCGCTAAACAATTTGAGCCTCCTCAAAAAGAAACTATTTATCCGGAATAAAGAAAATAAACAAACACTGGAAAACAAATCATGGGTATTTAATTCCATCCTAGTTGTAAAGGCCACTTCTTTTCTTCTATAGTACCTACTCCGTTTTTTTCTCTGTAAAAGAAAACGATTAAATTAAGCGTTTCTATGTTCTAACTCCATGAAATTTATGATATCACATGTAATCCAATAAGGGAGTATCATAACTTTCGACTAATGTTTCGTTATTTCTTTCAAAGGGAAATCGTTTAAGTTCGATACATGAAAAGGAATAACACTAAGTTGAAGAAAAAATTGTGTTTTGTGAAGGCATGGCTTTATTGGAAAATGGAAATCTTTGCTGTCGATATTTAGCATAAACTGTATTTAACCACTGTCCTTTTATCCAGTAGTAGAAGTTAATGCTAGATTTGGATGTCAAGTTGGTTCAGCATAAATATAAAATAATGAACCCGTTGAATTCTTTAGAATAGAATGATTTTTGTCTCGGAAATGGCATGATTGACAAGCTGGATATTTAATCGGTTTGATAATATCATTCAACAGACTACGAGGGCAAAATAACGTCTTTGACCCTTCAGTTTTAATTTCTAAGTATGGTTCAAGAACTGAAAATACGTAATAAATAATATCGCAAATTTTATAATGCACATTTTTCAATAGTATTTTGATTGCAGCTACAAATACGACGTGTGTCTGGAAAATAACGAAGCTGACGCTTTAAAACTTTTTTTTACTTTATTGTATCATTTACAATTTTGATATTATTACCAGAAACTCCCCTCCTCGATCTATACACCGCTCCATATGAATTTAGTACTGTTCAGAACAGTGCTTCATGTGATTTACTGAAAGGCTTTCCGTTACATCAGTTTCTTTGTGTTCAAGACATCCAATCCTAAATCTAGTTGCTTTTAGTGCTGACATGATCGTAGGAACTAAAAACACTTAGCAGTAGCATTTCTACAAAAATACATATAAGTTACACGGGACGAAATCAGGTAAATAACTAGGTGTACTACAATGAAGATCCCGTGCTTAAATAAAATCGTCTTGACAGACACTGTATTATTGTCTAAGCAGGCTGGAAGTGATTGATCTTGGTGCAGGAAGTTGTCCTGAGGGATATGGAGCCAAGTTGATTCCACAGCACTCTACAGGTGCAGAAGAGTGTGTAGTGGACAATTTTGAAAGCGAAGAGCACGATCTAGACGGTTCCACAGGTTCTGGATTGGCTTCATTCTGGCGAATCTTAGAACATTGAATATTTTGAATTCGCATTGATACCTTTCTAAACATTTACGTAATTTTTAGCTCAGTGACCCGCCGCATTATCGTGCTAGAATATGTCATCCATCCCAGAAGAAACCATATACAGTCGAGTTACGTGTTCTGGGAGAATAGATGCATATTTAAACTGTCCAACAGTTCCATCTACAGTGATAAAGGGCAATAGCAGTGGCGAATCTAGAATTTGGGTCTGGGGGGGGCTGAGGCCATAAAAATTTTGTATCGCCGTGATGAATGTCAAGTCTGATGGCTTATGTAAACCAAAACACTTTAACTTTACAGACTGTACTTACCTGAAAACAAGAATCATAAAAACAATACAATACTTTCGATAATTTAATAAAAATACAATGAAATAGCTAGCCAAAAAATTGTCTTCGATCGCGTCAACGCTACGAGTACAAGTGGAATGACTGGAAAAGTAGGAAAATTTTCGAACCTTTCAAGCCAGAAAGCAATATTGTCACATTTTCATTATTTTTAAAAAAAAGAGAAATTAAGAGCAAACAGTTGTGGTGATTTTAAATAAAATTAAGTATTTTGACTGAGCTCTGGGGGGGGGGCTGCAGCCCGATAGCCCCCCTGGATTCGCCACTGGGACCTAGATAACGTAACGAAAGTAATCGCTATACTATGATTATGCATCTTAAAGCTTGTTCTGGTATATAGATGGTTGCGAGATATTTTTTCTCCCATTTCGCATATGCTACCGTCCAAATGGAACAGCAAACTTTATTACTAGGAGAAGCGGACACTGCTGGTACTTTCGTGCAAATTCCAGCCTTTATCGTTTAAGAACAGTAGTTAACACAGTGTTGTGTCTACCCATCTGTTTAGAGTTCCATACAGAGCAGAGTCAATTTTAAAAATTTATGGTTAACTTTGAATATGTTCAAAAAGATTGAGCTTATATTTTTTCTCTATATTAAGAGTTATATACAACTTGATTTTTTCGGATAACTTCAAAAAAGATTTTCCTTCAGATCACGGTGTTTACATTTTGAAAAAATATATATATAAAACCTACTTTTTATTACGCTATGCTTAAGTTAATTCCCTATTTATGTAATGTAAAACAGCTACATCATTTTTTCAAAATAAAAGATCAATGAATTTAATAGAATAGATCGGAAGAGACATGGTATGTAAAATTAAAAGTAGATTCACAATCTTTAATTTTAGAATTACTTTTGCAATTTTACAAAAATGCATATAACTGAGGCTTCTGTTTATCTTTAGTTGCTAGCTTGAATAGTTTAGTTAGTAGTTAGAACTCGAGTATTCAGTGGTTCTTTCTAAATCTGTATACGATAGCTGGTACGTTTTAGATAAATACGTTAATTTCAGTTTTCATTTATTTCATTCGGTTTGTTATTATAATTCTGCTACTTTTTTATAACATTTCATGAAAAATCTTACTTTTAAATAATATCCTTTCAATCAGTCTAATGTCATTCAAATATTTGGCAATTAAACCTTTTAGCTTAGAATATGTTTAATTTCCCTGAAAAATTTCTTTTCAAGTAACTATAATAAGCAAAATATATAAGCATAATTACCAAGAAAAATACAAAAAACAGTAATTGTTTATAAACATCGTTGAAATAATAAATCGGCAATTTTTGGAATATTAATTTTGAAATTTTATCGTTCTGTCTATCTACTTGTGCCCAAAACTAAGATTTTAAAAAAAGAAAAAAAAAACGTGATAACCGAATAACAATTATTGTGTAAAATTTCGTTCATATAGGCTTAATCAATTAACAGAATTTTCACAAAATAAACCTGAGAGGATTTTTTTTTCAAATATAAAATTTATTATACAATTATCTTTGTACAATTTATCACTCATTATTTAATTTTCTTCAATAAATAAATTAATTACTACTTAATTAATAAATTAATTTTAATACAATTAGCTTTGTACAATAATAATAATTTTAATAAATTTTTTCCTTAATAAAATTTATTATCTAAATTTTTTTCAGGTATACAAATGAGACCAAAAACGGAAGTAAAATCACATCTGATTTTTCAGGAATGGTCTGGAAATTAAGAAGTGTGTTCGACACAAAGCCTGGCAAAGTGGCGTATTGCCGCATATGAGGGTGTGAATGACAGCTTAGGGAACAATTACCATCTTTTAAAAACAAGGAATTTAATTCTGGACGGTCCTCTGATAGTTTTACATAGCATAATAAAAGAGAATTAGCGTCCGAGAATTCCGTTGCTAAAGAATCAAAACCACCTATCTTAATTTTTCACAGCTAAATTACGAATATTTGTGAATTTTTTTAACATGAGACCGCATGTTCCTACCAGATGAAAAAATAATAAGAAATATTCGTTATTGGTTGTGGAAAATTGAGTTTGTTCTTACTGCTTGAAATTTCAAAACATTTAGATGGACGGTTTTGCTTGTTCAGCGACGATTACAAAATCTGCAATATGTATTTTAGGGCCTGTGAAATCGCTTACTTCAATATTAGATTCAGCCGGAAAAACACCAGCAAGTTACTCTCTGTTTGACCTCGCCTTATTGTTCATAAGAAACAAAAGTCGGTTCCCACAACTGCGTAGAAAATCGTTATATTAAGTTCAAGTTCCTCATCTGAAAAGCCACCATTCGGTCACGTTGTCAGCATCCAAGACATTTGGTGGTGTCATGGATTGTTGCCACCCAGCAAACAGTTTCCCCATAAATCCGTACAGGTGTCGATGGGAAGAGTAGGGAAGAAAAATCCACCTTGCCACATCCTAGCCTCAGACCAAGACCTGGCAATTCAACAAGCCAAGTGAAAAAAATATACATAATTAGGGAAAAGGGAATTCTAAGAAATAATCTCTCCAGAAAAAGACTCCAAGCCTTCATGAATTTTCATGATGAACAACGACACCCTTATTAATGGTCCACCATTAACGACTCATAAACCATAACATTATATTCAATTTTCCATTTTTATAAAGATTTATTTATTAGTTATTTTCTATTTTTCACACTACTTTTATATCAGAATTTTTATTGTTTTATACAAACTGTACATTTATATTTATTTTTGATTAATATTTATATATATATATTTTTGATTAATATTTTATATATATATATATATATATATATATTTAATTTTATTTATCTATGCTTATATATTACTGTTATTATTTTTATTTATTATTGTATAATTTTCGCTGTGTTTAATAATTTATTTATTTATTCTATTATACTTAGAAGCTTTTTATTTTTTTAATTATATCGTTATTCTGTTTAAAGTAAGTACTCTTTGTCAATAACTATTCAATATTATAAACTATTGTAATGTTATGTAAAACTATGTATATTATATTAAATGTAAAATTGAGTTGAATGCCTCATAGGCCATAAAAGTTATCTCTATAAAAATAAACAACTAGAGGGCTAAGGAAGAACCAGCGGGCCTCAGCAAGTAGGCCCGGATTTATCTCCTCCTACATTTGTCCATCCCATACTGGTGAGAAAGCACGTTGCGATTTTAGATACGGGAATATGTGGTGTCAATGTATCTCCATATATGAATTCCTTTTTGATCCAAGTGATAATTTTATCTTATTCTGCAGGGATGTTATTGGCTCTTAAGGATCATTCTAGACGTAGACTCGTCGGAAATCGTTCTGTGCACTAATTTTCAAATCATCAGTGAAGAGTATCTGGCTCCAATCTTGTTCCGAGAACGATGTTCCTGTTCCCACAAAATATGAGATGCGATATGATGATTGGACGAAGGTCGCAGAGTGTGAAGACCCTTTTCCGCAAGACGCCTCCATACACTTTTACCTGGGGGCTTTCGAAGCAACACTGATGTCTCGAAAGAGCCGTCATCTCTGTCTCGTTCAGAACATTTAGCTTCATGTATCGATCTTCTGCACATTTAGTGGCTCCTCAGAGAAATTCCTAGCGATTACACCTGTATTCCAGAAAGCAATTCATAACAAGAATATAGCCATAAGGTGTAATCCGCAGGCTACCGGGCAATTTCAAGAATACTAACAGCTTTCCATCGCAATTCAGTGCATAACCGACATCGAGTATTCATGTCTACTTTAATTCACCAGTCTGGTTATTTTCTTGGAAGAAACACAACTTTAAAATCAAAAGTAAATAAACAACCACTTAAACGTTTTATTTAAAAAGTATACTTTTAATATGCATTAGCAACTTCCGTTAAATTTACCGTACTTCAAATTATTTATGATTCCAACTTTTTAAGTATTTATTGTAGTTATTTGTGATAATTGAAAAAAATGTGACTATAAATTTATTTTTAAACACCATCGTAAAAATTAATTTAAATAATCGGGATATTATGTGATTTTTTTCAACTTTGTTACGAGAATTATAAACTGAATTGAGGTAAATATTTCTCTCATAAAAGAGCAGGCCGCAATTCTTCAAAATAATTGTCAATGAACTCAGAAATTCCGTAAATCTCTTTAAAACGTTTATTTTAAGCTCATATTTAATATAAAATGATTTTACTTTTATAATTATTGCAATTCAGGAATTATTGATAGAGAGAATCGACCTGAAGTGACTACTAAGGGAAGTATTTTGAATCCAAATATTATACAGAGGTATTCTATGTAATATATCCGAGCACAGACTGAACATATCCGCATCATTTTGCGCAATTATGTTAATAAAGGGCATTCAAAATTTCGTCAGCTTCAATACATTCATCAGTCACTTCCCAGACACTATTATTTGAGTAGGGTACTTACTCAACAACAGGTTTATCTGGTAGAACTCAATGCGACTGAATATACACGTATATTGTATTCAGGGTGTGGAGTTTCATTTGCCTATGATGTGTGTGTTTATTTCGCTCTTCAAACTGGGGTGTTATGAATCGTCCTTAGTTAACAAATTCTCAGTATTATTGAAAAGCCCAAAGAGATGATTTTGAAGTCCAAATTGTTGGCTTATTCTTATAAGGTGCGAACACATATTTTTGTCAGACGATTGTGCTTTCAATTCATGAACAGAAAAAATAGCATAGGCGGTAGATCAAAGCATTATACGATGTCTGGCACGAAAATTAAAAGGAGATGCGAGCCTCTATTCTTAAACGTGTTAGCGTCTTATTTACTCTTAGTTACAGCAACGATAACCTGCACATAATAAAGTATTTAATACTCCCACAAGTGGCATAAATTGCTGTAACTAAAACAGTTAGAATATTGTGATGAATTATTCTTATAAAATTATTATTTTTAATTAGATAAAAATTCGAATAATTGAAAAGCCAATTTTATGAATTTTTAAAGTGGTGTTACGTGTTTGGTGAATAGTTTTCTCTGAAGTTATTGGGGAGAAATATTAAAATATAAATTATTTATTAATTAAGAATATAATTAATAATTTTGTCGGGGTCAGTGCGTCTGCCTTTCTCTCACGTCCTCTGGCTGTAATGTTCTTTTTTTATTTGATTTATTGATGGCATTTCCGGTTTCATTTCTGTTGAAAATCTTTCTGTTCTTCGCATTGAACCACATCGCAACGATGTGTTTCTGTGCATTATTCGCAGTGCATATTTTAGAAGCTATCAATAAGCATTTTTGGTCAACGTCGAGCGGAGCAATCGCAGTTAAAAAAGAACATTACAACCTGAGGGCGCGAGCGAAAGGCAGACGCCTGGCGCTTTGGCGGTGGGATAGAAACGGGGACCTTTCGGTTCCGAGCCGAAGATCCTAACCACTAGACAAAAGGAATTTCCCATGTCCGGAGGCGGATATTGGCTAATATACATCAGAGTAAGATGGCGTAGCTCGGTGCGCCACAGCGCCAACATTCCGCCCCCCTTGAAATATCATTTCAAAATTACAGTAAAAACAATTGACAAAAAGGACATTAATAAAAATACAATAAATGGATTATATGCATGAAAATCAAAATATCAATACAATTGAAAATAAACATATAAAGAAATGCAATACAAAAACCTACTTATAATGAACTTATAACAAATAAATTGCAGCGTTACAGCAATTAATTACCCATTATGATATGCAATGATTTTATTCACATGGTAATAAACAAATTTTTGAAATTGATTCTTTGTGACAAATTTCAAAGCTCTTTACTTACTGAGCACCTTACTGCTTACTAAACAAGAAGTAACTACTCGATAAATTTTGTATCTCTATGTTCAATTGTCTATTATGCAGAACGATTTTTGCATGATATATGTTGCAATTTACTAATAATACGTAGCTTTGAAATATTATCATGTTAAAACTACTGTGAAAAACAGTTTTTGCAAGCTGAATGGTGTTACGGACACCAAATTAGAGGTCCAAGATGTAATTTGTATTGTGTCTATGGAGGACGTGTTTACCAGATGATGCGCTCTTTACTTAGGTTTATATAAAGAATAAGATCTTTCGTGAAGAATAATGAACTGCTGACAGAGTTTATACTGTCACCGAAGTCAGTGCATATCAGATCGGCTTCACTCACTGTGAATATGCATGCATTATATTCATGGTAACTACCTGAGTATTACTGTGGATTGTGAGATATTTGATCAAATGCAGTAAGTATGTTTTATTGGTCATTCTTCTCGGAACCTTCATTAGAAAAATGATCATTTGACACCAGAAAGACGAGAAACGAATATTTTTGAAGTAGTAAAATTAACACGCTGATTAAATACTTAAATACGGCAGTATTGTGTCACGTCGTGTGTCTCATTTTTATTTATAATTTTTTTTGATAATTAACAATTCGTTCGAAAATCCACTGGTGGCACAGTAATAATATCAGTCTTTGCAGTCAGTAGCTATCTGTTTTAAAATCAAAACATCCAGAAATCTGAGGTTTAATGTCCTTGTTCCATTAGATATTCAGTTTAATTATCGGTTCCGTTAGTTAGGGAAATTGAAAAAAATTTACAAAAAAATTACGGATAACTATACTAAAACAAAACTCATACATTCTATCGCACTCTTGACCCGTTTTTGTGGAATGCATATTTACGAATAGGAACAAAAAGCAGTGTTTAATTCAGTCATTTATCGAATCTTGATTTTATTGATTTTTTTTTGAAAATATACGATAATAGGTTGAAAAGAAGTACCCTGACGAATTTTGATAAAGTTATCTGATTGTATTGAAGGATAGTAGTCGCTAACAAAATTTAGTTTAAGATAATCCTGAATTGAATGCATTTTATTAAATCAACAACGATATTAAATAATTTTATAAGTTGTAATAAAGGAATTATTATAAAGACTTAAGAAGGTTCTAATACAGTCCAAATAAAAGAAAATAAAGCAGAATAATTTTTAATCAAATCTTCCTCATGATTATTAATTTTCATTGTAGAATAATTACACATTTAACATACAGAAGAAATAATAAATCTTATACTTCCAAGAAATAATTTATAAAATAAATACGATCAAATTAGTTCTGCTTCATTCAGATTGAAAATAATTGTTTACAAAATGCGGTCAACCTTAGAAATGTTTTACAAACAGAATTCAATTACTAATACATAGGAATCTATTTTACACTAAATAATTAAGATTTTGCCCAAATAAAAATATTTATCTTAGTCAAAGAAATTGAACAAGAAATGGGAAACAAACACGGTCAATCCTAGCTTTGTATTCCAGACGTAAGGAACTCTTAGGCCTGAAAAAATAGGATTTTGCCTCCAATTAATTCGCGAAAAGCTGGAAACTTTTTAAATTTCTTTATTTACATGCAAAAAAAATATTTGAAGTTTGCTCCAATTTTCAGATGGTGCTTCAGGTGGGGGGTCCCGAAATCCTTTAACTTTTCGTCCATTTTCCGTTTTCCGACAATAAATCGCAAATGACACATTTCTCAAAACTTTTGCCATAACAAAAGTTTAAGTGCATAAAATTCTTCGTCGAATAGTACCTCGTTTTTGAAATTAGTTAAAGTAGTTTAGGCACAATGCCAATTCCAAAGAACGTCAGTTTTTATCCTTTTTTGGCAAAAGTTGCATGGATTGGATTTTTGACCTCACTTTTTAAATGTAAAATGCTGTATATGTAAAATACCACCATTTCGATTATGGGACAGTATCAAATATTAGACCTACTTTATTTTTGTACACTGCTACTACGAATTTCACCGAACTTTGCTTAATTTCGTTCACCAGCTTGAGAACATCTTATTACAATTTGGCACCTTTTGGTGAAATGAGCTGCAAAAACTGTTCTTTTTGAAAGTCGTTGTCAATATCTTCATCCAAAAGTTCTTCAACAGCTTCATCATCAGAAATAATTACATCATGATCCAAGTTTGGACATTTTTAATGTCGTCTGGTACATTGGTGCACGACGCACCTCTGCAGTTGAAGCAAATCGGAAAACATTTCATCCCTTTCTTCCTACAACCACAAGCGTTCCTACATCCCTTGGAGCATTTGTAGGCAGTACTGTTAAGCAGTTATTTGGGGGGCTTGTACGGCTGTTGATGTGACAGGGAGCAACCCATGATTTGTTGCCTTCCAACCCCATTTAATCGGGTCTAGCACATGACCAGTCCACAAATTAACCTGGTGAAATGCCCTCCATGAATGTAATCGAGCAGCTTCTTCAGTATGAGGAAGAGTAGCCAAGTTGAAAATATTTTGTACTATGAATTTGATAAATATTGTGAAGCGAATCTCATTTAGTGAATTTGCATACAAAGCAGAAAATGCTTTTCTCACCAGCAGCAGCCTAATGATTTTTAAATACTTCGGCAGCCTTTTGTATACGTGCATATTTATGAAGAAGCTTGGCGAGGTCATTTTCCCTTGTCTGAAAATGGCAGACGTCGAGTCGCATCCACTGAAAGCGTATAGAAATAATATATATTTTCTTGGAACTGACCTCTTAAAAGGGCTATCTTAATACTCTCATATGTTTCTTTTGATGCAAGATTTGATACTTAAGGACCATATCGAAATAGAGGTACTTTTCATATGATGCCCTGTACATCAGAAAAATGAGGTCAAATATCCAAAATATACTACTTTTGCAAAAAATGCTGAAAATTGACTTTATTTCTTTATTAAGAGAGAAAATTCGTTCGCAAGCTGGTGAACGAAATTAAGCAAAGATTGGTGAAAATCGTGGTAGCAGTGTTCAAAAATATAGTCATGTCTAATATTTTATACTGTCCCATATTTGAAATAGTGGTATTTTGCATATATAGCATTTAAAATTTAAAAAGTGAGGTCAAATATCCAAATATGCAACTTTTGCCAAAAAAGATAAAAACTGACGTTTTTGTTAACTCGTATTGTGCTTAAACTACTTTACTTACTTTCAAAAATGAGGTACCATTCGACGAAGAATTTTATGCCCTTCAACTTTCGTATTAACAAAATTTTTGAGAAATGTGTTATTTATAAGTTATTGTTGAAGAACGGAAAAATAGCCGCAAATTTGTGGAATTTCGGGACCCCCCACTTGAAGCGCCAACTGAAAAATTGGAGGAAACTTCAAATAACTATTTTCATATAAATAAATAATAAAGAGATTAGAAATGTTTCCATCTTTCCGCGAATTAATTGGAGGCACGGCCATTTTTTGATCTTAGTTTCCCGCCAACACTTAATTCTTCAGCTATATTACTTGCTTTATTTTTTTCTCCTTGAACAAAAAGATTTACTTGCGAATTAATCGTTTATATATTTCAGGCCAGATAATATTTATGGCATTACATGAAATTCAATAAGGGAATATCATAACTTCCGGTTAATGTTCAAAATGACGTTGTTCTTTCTTTCTTTAAGAAGAAAATCATTTAAGTTCATAACAGGAAAAAAGAGAGCATTATATCCAAAAAGATGTCGTTTCTAAAAGCAGTGCTTTGTTGGAAAATAGAAATTTGAGCTGTTGAGATTCAGGATAAAATATAATCAGCCAGTTCGTTATTTTTATTCTGAATTCAGTATTAATAACAGAAATTGAGGAGAATTTATTACAATCTAAATATATATATTTTTTATTCTCTCCTTTGGTAAAGAATATATTTTATGTGAAACCTGGTACAGTTGTTAGGGTGGCGTTTGGCAGGCAAAAAATAGTCTTCTAAATGATTTACTAATGTTCTTAATCTTTCTAAATTTTCAGCTGTTTAAATGGTTCGCTTAGAAACTCGTTAGCATGCTAAATGTATTTAAATGAATTTAAAATTTATTATTAAACCAGAAATTAGAAGAAATTTAAGACCATCTCACACCAAAGCATTTATATATTTTTGAATGTTTATAAAGATTTAAGGAATATTTGAAATGAAGGTAAATGAAGTTTCTGTTCCCCATGCTTTACATCCATTAAATGTGTTATTTTTTATTATACATGAATGAATTTCAACTATAGTAGCATTTTAAAATTCGAGCATTTCACTGCGAAAACTTGTATCTATAATATATATATAAATCTAAATATAACCTATTACATATGATCATACAGAAGCAAAGTAAACAAGACATATCAAGATGCAAATCCTAAACTAAAAAGTCATTATTTGAACAATACAACCAAATTTAAAACAAAATCTAAAGAATTGAAAATACTATAGATACCATGAACAAAAAATTAAGTATAAACATTTATATGTCAACAAGTAAAAAACTCTGTTGTGATTAAAAGTATTGAAAAAGTCAATCCAAGTATATGGAGTTTTCAACAATTAATATAGCAGCTTGGCTGTGGACAAACTTTAACCAGGTTAAATTAATTTTGCTGTACAAACCATCCCTGTTACTAAAGTTGTTGAAAAAACAAACAGGGCAATTTACCCTAAAATGAAAGTATTTAGAAAGAAAAGTAATACACTAACCCTAACAATAAAACATAACTATATAGATAGGACTAAAATTCAGGATAAAAATAAGTAATATAACAATATATTGCACTAAAAACAGTAAATATATCATTCAATAAAATACCAATACTTTTCATTAAACATTAAATAATCAGTGTCTCTACTTATCCTTACCAGAATATATATATATATATATATATATATATAACAGATTTCGTAATTATGGAGATGAATAATATCTAATACAATATGGAGTAGCTGAAATCCACCTGTGTAGCTGAGTTACGCAAGTAGTGTTTTCAGCATTATTTAAGTTAAACATAATTTCTTAAATAGAACATTATATATTTTATACCTGAGCGAGATATTGTATCAAATTTAAAAATGTCACCGACGGTATTTTCTTACAACTAAAATGCAAAGAAAAAAGTGTTAAATAGACTTAATAAGAAAATTATGATTAATGACAAAAGGAGAAAAAAGAAGGCTGAAGCGATTAAGCAAAATAATAACTCAGGTCGAAACCTGGACACAATAAAACTTACGCTTGGCTGGGAAAACTTTCATTTCTTTCTTATGTGCTTACCTTTTGATGAGACGACAATAGACTGAACATGTTAAGCGAAAATTTCATAATTAAAACAAGCGCCGGGAGATGCAAAATCCTGACACATGCAAGATGGATTGCTGGAGCTTCAAATTTTAGCTATTTCGAGGACAATTAAGCAGTTACTTTCCCCGAAGATAAAACTGGCTTCTGAGACAGCTATTAATTACGAAAACAGGAACTCGTATCCCCTCTTAGCTGCAATTTAGGGAAAGAAAATTCCGAAAGCGGACCGTTTTGGGTTGCTGCTCTCGCGAGGGGAGATGAATTCCCCGTATAATAATTTACTGACCTGTAAGGATGAATTACGGAGAGAAGAATTTGAGGCTCGGCTCTTGTAACTCTAGTTCTTCAGATTAAAGTTCACAGGCGTTTTCAACTTGTCGTGGTTTGGATACTACATGATCGTTTAATGACACGTAGGGGCGCTGGCCCTGTCGTCTGGGGAAGGCTATTTGTGAATATTATGTTGAACATTTTGCCAATCCTTCTCAATTTTCATGTTCTGAAGCAAAATTAATTGCAATTTCTATTATGCATTTATTTTGCAATTAAAGTTATACAGCTTTCAAAACTCAAAATGAGCATTTATCTTTAAACTAGATTTTCACGATAAATTTGAAAATGGAAGATTTATTCCTCGAGAAGTCGTTTGAAATATCATTTATTCTGTTTGAAATTAAGATAAATATTACGTTTGAGACAAAGCTTTTTGTAATGAATTACAAAATTAAGGCAGATATAGTGAAATGAATGTACTCAAACCATATTTTTAGTTTTTACTGAATTAAAAACAAACGTTTATTTATTAAAAAGTTTATTTTGTACTAACTGTTATGCCAGGCGTTGCTCGGGATTAAAATACTTTCATGTCTAATATTTTTCTTGTTATAATGTTAAAAACTACTTTTGTATAGAAAATTGCAAAACCCAAAATTCTTTTATCTTCTGAAACTTTTTATAATTAAAATGAGAATATCAATTGAACAGACGATTTTTAAAAACCACCTATAGCTAATTTTCTCAATAAGTTATTAATATTTGTTGCATAGGTGTTTCATATTTTGTTCATAAATCTTGCAGTATACGGAAAATTTTAACGGATGTTTTGGACAATTAATTTACATAGTAAATTTTCAATTAAGAAAAAACTTTGAAACAATTATGAATGAAAAAATAATAAAATTTGGCTTCATCTAGAAGTCTTCTAATGTGAGATAGCAACAGTTCTTATGTATTCTTGTTCTTCACTAATAAAAAAAGTGTTACAAATTGTAAATTTTATACACAATTTAACGTATTGAACGGAAATGAAACTTGTGTCATGAGAAGCTAATTTTTTAACTTTTAATACATGTAAAAATAGTTTTTGTGACATAATACATATTTTCGAAAAATATCACGGAAAAGGCCATATCTTGCTTAATTTCCAATTAACTGAAATTTTAATAAGATTAGGGCTCTTAAAAGTTGATGATGATCTCTCTCTTCTTACCTAAAATAAATATATAAAAATAAACAAAATTTTTAGAAATAAAGATAAATTAGTTCAAATCTAACCGTTGCCTAGCAACTGAGTAGCTATAAATTTGTCCAATTTCAAAATCGACTGCAGGTAATTAACAATCTCATAAATTTTGAAAAATTAATAAAAATTGAAAAAAAACTGTTACGGACGTAAAATTAGTATCATGATAAGGGTAAAAGTTTGAACTTTAAGATGGAATAAAAATAATTTTATAGAGATAATTTATTCCGAAGTTACTGCGGAAAAACGGTTTCGTTTGATTTCTTACTGCTGATTAACTGAATGTTTAATTAAGATTTGAGCTTTGAAAAGTTGATATTAATCTTCCCCTTCTCTTAATTAATAAGTGTGCAAAGTTTGGTTGAAATCAGTCCCCTGGTTTAGGAAGAGATGTGGAACATACATACATACAAACATACATACCCACAATGACTTTTATTTGTATTAGGATAATGTCAGGCGATATAAATTAGTCTATATTGAAAAATTAGTTTGCTGCTGTAATAAAAATACAATGGGAAAATATTATTGAAAAATATTTTATACTAACTATCTGTTCAACTACATTGAATTTTTTCCCTATATTCTATTGCATTCATATTTGTTATATAAAAAACAAAAAAATATATGTACCTATACGGGTATGATCATAACGCAAAATTCTTGCAACTTACTTCTATGGAATAGAGTTATTTTAAATTCTAATATTCTTTTCTCGTCAGAAAATTTATCGCAAGCTAATTGCAAATTTGTCTACAAAAGTATCCTCTCTGATAAGTCATTTTGAATCTGAAATTTGAATTAATATGAATGCGAAACAAAAGAATGCATTACTTTAAAAATAATCGTTGTAAAATTCAATTCAGATAAGATATAAAAATTATTCAATGCCTGAGAATTTACCATAAAATTTACAATAAAACAACCGTGCTCTTTACAAGTTGTAGTTCACTTTTGAGCATATCTAAAGTTTGTTATTTTACTTAACCACTCCCGAATTGCGGGTAAAATTAGCTCACGAGTAAATAGGTAATGGCAAATGAATACAATACTTTGGTGTTATCGAGAATTGTAATAAAATGCCTTCGGAAGTAATATACAGTAGTTTCTCATTATTTCAAACAGAAAAATCATCGTCAAATCAATTCTTTATTGTGATCAGAAGACGAAATACGTGTTTTTAACTACCTCATAGTCTATGGGGCAATCGGGAACGTTCCTCTAAGTAACACTTATTAATTTGTAATTTATCTCATAAAAAGGCATCTTTCAATGACCCCTGCATATCGTTAATTATGCACTCATAAAAATTTATAATTCTTCTCGATCTCATACGATCATTTAAAATTGAAAAAAATGACGATGTCTGCAAAATCCTTTCCCACTTGCTGAAAATGAACCTATATTTTTTCCTACCTATTTCGTTTCAAAACTTTAATTAAGTCTTTAAAAAAGCAGTGAGATTGCATAATTTTTTTAAACATGTAGACAAAATCTACAGTGTAGTCGGAAGCAGTGGGGATTCTATGTCTTAATATGACAGCTTAATATTTGTTCGTGAGTTTCTCCGGAGAACTGCTACTGTGCTTCTAGATCGTATCGAGTCTTATCTACTCATCATTTCATCTGTTTAGAAGATTTCGTTCCGCCCTTATTTATTATGCTTTAGTGCCTGCCTATCGCACTCATAGTCGTTGCTGCCACCTTAAAGCATGCTTGAAATTTTTTTGTCTAATAGAAGTTGAAAGTATTTATAATACTTTTCAACTAGGGATGGCGGTTATTGCAAAAACAACCGGTTTTTGGTTATACCGGTTTTTTTCACCTCCGGTTTACCCTGGCGGTTAAAACCGTTCAAAATAACCGGTTTTTGAAATAACCGGTTCTCGGTTTTTTAAAAAGAAACAACGCTAGTAGACAAAATTTTTATTAGTAATAATAAAAATGTAACTATTAATAAATAAGTAACATAAATAAGTAATGATTATAAATAAGTAATTAATACAATATATAATTAATACAGTAAGTAATTAATACAATATATAGTTAATACAATAAGTAATTAATACAATATATAGTTAATACAATAAGTAATTAATACAATATATAATTAACATAGTAAGTAATAATAATAAACGAGAATTTAATGTAATAAGTAAGTATTGTAGACAAAATTTTAAGAAATGTATTAAGCATAGTAGACAAATATAAAAAGAAATTAGAGAGTACAGACTTAAATAATCGTATTTTCTGTTGTTTGCATCTATATGTGTAATAGTTCTAAATTTTATACATTCCTCTGGTCCTATTAATCATATTTATTAAAATATTTTTTGCGCACTAAAATTTATTTTTAAAGCTTGACCATGACTTCAATGTCCGCCTCGAGGAAGCGGTGGCCGTTGATTAGCCTAAGATGATGAAATTCAAAACTTCATAACTCGAACCTAAAATCGAGCTTATCTTTTGTTAGCTGATTTTTCCTGGTTTTTTACCCCGTTATTGGCTTCTAAATAAATAACCGGTTGCAACCGGGACAAACAAATAACCGAAAAGCCGGTTAACCGAAACAAAAAACCGGTTTCGGTTTAAACCGGTAGGTTTTCCCCGTCCCTATTTTCAATTCACCAATTCGACGAAGGGAATATCCTCATAGCGTAGAAATAAAATCTGAGAAAAATCATTCTAAAAAAAACTATTATTATTTAAAATGATATAGGGACGAAAACAGTAGTCAGAGAGAAGAAAGTATCATTTTTCACAAAGAAAGAGACACAGGTTCCTAGCTATCGAAAAATTCATTTGAATGTTAAAAATATGCTCTGATATCAGGAAAAAACTTCCAAATATATAATTTAAGTTTTGCTAATGCTACTGTATGAACCCATCTCTTTGTTTCTAAAACAGATCGAAAGAAGGAAGAAAAAATATATTGAAGGAAAAGCCCTATTTTTTATACTGTCATTAATCGATTAAAAATTACTTTTTATTATAGTTTTCTTTTATTTGTTCTATAAAGAAGTCTCCGGAAAAAGACTTTAAATTTAATCAAAAAAAATTATGATTATTTAGGAATAATGTTATATATTCATACTTTTTCTGAAGTTTTCAAAGTTTTTAAAGTCGATCTCGGATCTGTTCGAATGAACCAGATGAGTTCTTTTTTCTACGACCTTCATACAATTGAAGGAAACAATATAAAAAAAATGCTTTTAAGAGGCACACGAAATGTTAAAAAATAATATGAAAAAGGATAATTGAAGGGAAAATCTATAATTAAAGAGGAGAAAACCAGCTTATTAACATTCCTTATCCCAAAGGAATTGCGCTATATATGTACACTTAACCTTATCCCAAAGGACGGCATTATATAAAGGGGAAATAAAATTTTATTAATTATTTTTTTAAGAATCAAAGCAGCAGGCAGCAAAACACAGAAATATTTTTATAAATTCGAAAAAAAAAATTAAGAAAACTTACAAAAATAATAAAAATAATAGTAAAGACATTCGAAGAAGAAGATTTAAAAATAACTACTCCTGTTGTAAAGTAGTTTTTATTCTTGAGGTTGTACAGGAAGATTACCTAATAATTATTTAAATTATTTAGTCGTTTTTTTAAATATTGAATGAAAGATATCTTATCTGAGAATAACATTCTAGTTACTTAAGTTTTTGCATGAACACACAAGAAATGATTGAACAATTGAAACAAACTCCACTCTGCTGAATTAACATTTGAACAGAGAATGTTCTCAGCTTTATTATTATAAGAAAGCAATTCTTATCATGGTTATCTTTAGTTGAATATTCTAATTTTTATATAATTTTGTCAGTTAACCCTCTCTAAGTCGTGGTTATTTTATATCCCATATTAGATAAGGCGATCTCCTAGATCACATTCAAATTCTTTATCTGCAATATCTAAATCTTAATTTTTTTAAATTAAATATTTAAAATACGTTTATCTTCGAGTATATTATTTATATTACAAATACAAGGGAAATAATTTTAACAAGAGATATTAAAAATTAAACTTTGCATTAAACAGAATGGCGCAAAAATGCAGCAACTTCCAATAAAATACAAAAGAAAGATACTTTAATATGTACAAAAGAGGAAAATACAGAAAAAGAAAAAAGAAAAAATAAACAATAGCAATAACAATTTACATTTTGCGCGCAAACGCAGCAGTATTCAAAAATAGCATTAACCATATTGTCATAATAAACTAACCAATTAAGATAAATTCAAACAACAAAAATCAAACCGCAATAAAAATTATAATATATTAAGATTAAACAAATAAAATGGGAAAAGACAATTGAATGAGAACTCGAATGCCAAAAGTGCCACTCCCCATCATAGTTCTAAAATGGATAAATTTTCGGTCGAGGGAATGACTTAAATGACTTAATAGTCAAATAATGCTCCCTCTGTGGCCTGAATTTGTCCAATAATTGAAATAATGCAGGAAAAAACCTTTTTAAATAAGAAAAACTTCAGAAAATGTTTTTAACGAATCCAAAAGAAATAAAAGAAGATGAAAACAACATTACCTTCTCCCAAAAACACCAGTGAAACAACTCCAACGCATTTATATTACTGTTTCTAGAAAAATTAGTAGGTAAATAAGACAGAAATAAGATAATAAGGAAACTTTAATTAAAATTTTATTAAATTTACAGATTCACCATAGAATGTTAAAATAACTACAAATTAGAGGCAATTAATTTTGGTGTCTAAATTAACCTTGTATATGTATTAAATATTAAAGAATAAAAACAGAAACATGAAAAATTCCGTCGAATATAGAAATTCTTACTTAGATGCATATTTTAAACGAGTAATTTTATTTTGGTAATCAGTTTATATTTTGTACACTGGTGAACATAATAATAAACTCAAGAAGTTTTCATTTTGCTTTAATCACAATTTTACTCAGTTTAATTTTGTTTTAATAAAATAACGATGAATATTTACAAAAATACATCTATATATCTAAATTTAATATGACTCATAAATAAAATAAAAAAATAATTAAGGCTTATAAGAAAATGAGCAACTTTATAATTTTAGCATTACATGAAAGCTGGAAACAATTATAAAATATAAAATAATTAAATTTACTTGCATAATAAATGTGATGTATACGGAATGGTCAAATATACTTGCAAAGTAGGGAAATAAATTTGCGAAAAACTTGACGAAATCAATCCAATTTCTGAGGATCGGACCTAAAAAGTTTTTCCCATAGAGAATGTACAATAAAGTAGTGTTTTTGAGACTTCTCTCGAAAGTGGACGGTGGGGTTGGGGAGATAACCATTTATTAAGTATCTAAGTGTCACGAGCTTTCATATCAAATAAAAATTGGTGAAACCAGTAGAGTCCATGGAACTGGAGTACTCTGTCAAAGTCCCTCCTGAGAGTGCACAGTAATGTAGTGTTTTTGAATTGCTCTCGAAAACGGAGGATGTTGGTGACTAGGCGACCATTGTTTCTAGACGTGATGAGCTTTCATAACAAATAAAAATTGGGCAAATCAGTAGAGTCGTTGGAGCTGGAGTACTCTGTTAAAGTCACTCTACCCCCTTAGAGAATGCACAATAATGTAGCGATTTTTTTATCCTATTAAATTGTTATTTATTAAATTTTATTTGTGAATAATTAAATTTAGATGTATTTTGTTTATTTTAATATTATTTTATTAAAAAAATTAAATTTAGTTAAATTATAATTAAAGTAAAATGAAAATTTCTTGAGCTTTAATTATGTGTTTTGTATTGTTTTGTTCTAATGCAAATAAGTGTAACAGATTAAACAGTAAAATTCTTCCGTCTTCTTTTCTTGCAGATTTCACATGATTGGCATGCCTTTAGGTGGAGTATGATGTCATCCTAACAATAAGTGAGGTGATTTTCATGGATTATCTTCTCTCAATCGACGTGATGAAAGGCCAGTATTCTGGTTCTGACGTACTGGTCGGTTCTGATTTACCAATAATGGTTTAATCCGATCTCTGAAGAAAAGGTTTATGTATTTATTCTCTTTCATTGCCATTAAAATGCAATCTGTCTATTTATTTCGACTTTTTCGCATTTCTTAAAATCGCAAGGACCTGGCATTAATCAAAAGATGAAATCATCTGCAAATGCCTGCAGGTAACCTCTTGAGGCTAGTCTTGCTGAGAATTCTGTCGGGCCACCAGGTTCCAGAAAGCAGGTCCTGTGTGCAGGAGCCTTAGCAACCTTTGTTGCTGATTCCAGTTGGGCCTTGTGAGGTGTTTATTGTAAAATTTTCCTGCTGGGAAAGAATATCCATAAGTGGGTCTCGAGAGGGTACAAGTATGGCACTCAGGTTGTCGAGGCTGTTTTTAAATCGAGGTGTATTGCAGGAGTCAAATGCCCCTTTGATGTCCAAGGATACTCATCAGGCATGTTGGTTGGTTGCTCCCGCTGAATTTATCTTACTGAGGGAGGTCGGGTTTCTTCAGTAGACCCATTGGTCTCAGCCGTACCTGGACTTGGAGTGCTGAATACATTTTCCTTAGAGGTGGTGGCTGAGTCTTCCCAAAAGCAATTTCAGTATTTTGCCCAAAGTTAAATAGGAGGGAAACTGGGCGGATTTAATGTCCATTTTTCTCCCTTTTTTTTTTAAGAAAATAACTATACCCAGTTTTCAGGGTTAGGGAAGCATTGGAGTGAGTTTATTATTTGTTGTAAAATGTGACAGAGACACTGGGTTGGTCTCTGAAGTGATGGTTTTATACAACAGTCTATTCCGTCATAAAGCAATCCAGGTGCTTTTTAATTGGGAGAACTTTTGCATGATGCGGGCTATTTTTCTGTTTTGGAAGTTTCTCTCTGGCTGTTTGTCTTGAGGGGCTGGCGCTGGGAAGGGGGGTAGGGGATTTGTGGGTGAGCCCCTTTGAAGAATCTCTGTCTTGCGAAGGACAGGAGTCACCTTCCTTCCGGTTGGTCCATAATCTTGAAAAGGTCTGATGGGGGAAGATTGTCTTGACCATGGTTTAAGTGGGATCCGTATGATTTTTCTGGTGTGCAGAAATTCTTCATACGTTCTGTTTATTTGAGAGACAGTTTTCTTGTAGAGAGCTTGCTTTCCTTTATTGGAAGAGGAGTTGATCTCGTTTGTTCCATGTCTGTGGTGTTATTGGCCCTTTGAACACAAGCCTGGGGCAACTCTTCTTTTAATGTCTAGCTCTTGTGTCCACCCAGGTGACCTTCGTAGATTGTTTTTCCTGACTTTTTTCAGTTTGTAGGCTTCTGGCAGCAGCGAAAGATCGTTTTGTTGAGGCTACATCATCCAGCTGCTCCTGTGTTGCAATCATGTAATTATATTGCTGAGATTTGGGGAATTTCTTCTTGAAGTGTGAATTTTCGGTGGCTCTGTATGTTGTTTTGAATCCAGGTAATGCATGGTTTGCAAGAATTGACTTCAATTGAGTATGGATATATTTATGGTCACTGAACTAAGTTGACTTTCCAAGATGCAGTTCTAGCCAGTTGGACCCTTGACCATACAGCTGGCCATCCTCGTATCCTGACGGCCAGTTGCTGGTTCTGAGTTTTCTCTATTTAGCAAGTGCAGGCTGAGGCTAGGATGAGGTCTTCCATAATGTTTCCTCTCTGGGCTATTGTCTTTACAACTTCCACAGTGTGCTTGGAGCATCTGCTGTCTGGCCCTGATAAGTGCTTGCCTGGACCAATTTTATGAATAGATTTGCTAGATCTTGGGCAGTGTCCTGCAGCTCTGCATGGGAGGAGAATAGAGATCAGATCAGATTAGCCTGTAATTGTTTGTATTTTAATTGTTGTT